>CAUJRU010001742.1:0-118004 GCA_963277665.1 Viscum album
AAAATATTAGGGAAGTTAAATTTAAAAGAAATAATATATTTCATAAAATCACTAGGTTCTACATTATAAGTGTGTACTATGGTTCTTCAACATATTTCAATGGTGTTATAATCTTCAATTGAAACACAAAAATAAGTGTGTACTATGGTTCTTCATTCTTCCATTTTATATATTATTCCATTTCTCTCTCTTGTCATATTATCCTCTACTATAAATTTAAATATTTCAGTCATCCTATTTCAAAATTAATCCAAAGTATTACTCTATTATTTAAATCTATCTACCTTGATGAATTTTTAATTTTAAATTCAAAATATTACATTGTTAAAATACCAACATCAACTCCCACTCAAATTTTATACAATAGTTTACTGAAACTCATGAAATTATTTTAGTATTGGTCATCAATGTTTGAGATTTATTTGGGGTAGTCCTATGTATCACTAACTATGTCACATCATTGAATACATAAACATGCATGTTTATCCCTAAAAACCACTTGATGTATGGTACACTCTACTAGTAGACTATTTAATAGCAAATCCTACTAAAACACAATTCATATTTTCACTTATCTATAGGTTTCCTAAAACTAGATGTTTTTTTTATAAAACAATCATTTTTCTATCTAAACACCACAAAAACTTTAGTTTATGTAATGTGAATCTCTAGTGGGAAAAAAATAATATTTTATTCTATTTATTCTCTTAATTTCCTCTTTCTATAACTTCAACCATAATTCGATAATATGATGATACTTATTAACACTATTATTATTGCTTCAAACATCAAAATACACATCTCTATAATAAAAACTAACTCCAAATGAACTTTTCCAACATTTTATTCATTCAAATTAATTTTCAGTTAGTATTTTTTATATTTTTTGAAACATTTGACTTATTAGGTATTTACATTAATTCACCTGAATTCGTTTTCTAATAATATAAAAAACTACTAGATACCATCATAACATTAAATTCTTATTTAAATCTCTATATATTTTTAAATATTCACCGTTTCAGATTTATACATGGTCTTAACAAACTCTCCCTTAAGATTTTGTTTGTAAATTTAATTACATAAATCCATAAGATAATTACATGTAGTGAATTTACTTTACATTTATATATGAGATCATATAAATTAATCCCTAATTATTCAATTCTATCTCCCATTGAGAGTCCCTTATATATGATATATAAATGTCTAATTTTTTTAATAAAACTATCCCTATAAAATAGCAATGGGCACACCACTTTATTTCATGCTTCAATTCTAATGTTTTTAAAAAACCCCATATATCTATATATATATATAAAACCCCATTTATATTAATATAAATCATTTTCAATAATTATTAATATTAATTAAATATATTTTATTGATTTATATTGATTATATTAATATGAGGTAATTATTCAATCAAATGGAAGAAGATTTATTTCAATCCAAATTAGGATTTCACGTATTATATTGTATTATATAAAATATATATTTATAAATTTTTAATTTTTAATTTTTAAAAATGAATTTAATTTATTAATTAAAAATGTAAAATTATCATAAGATTATTTTTTATGAATTTTCCAAAAAATTTGATCTTCTAATGAATAGTTAAAATATAGGTTTTTATTGAAAAATGTTTTTTCATTTCATGCATTTACAAAGAATCATTTTTTTAATTGGTTTAAAATTATAATTATTTAAATTATATATTTATTAAAAAAAATTTGCTATTCAGTATGAATTTTATGCTTTAATTTAGTATAAAAACAAAATTATATTTAAAATGAATTTTTTAGGAAAACTGTATTTCATCATGTTTTTAGGTATAATCTTTAATTAAATTATATTTTTTGAATTTAATTTAATAGAATGGATTAATTTTTATTAATAAACATAATTAATATTATTTAATAAGTTAAAATTATTTTCTAGTGAAAATGAATTGAAAAAATAATAAAAATTTGGTATCATGGTTTTGGTTAAAAACAACTTTATTGGGTTTAAACTAAAGAGATAAAGGATAAAATTACCTAAAACTTATCTATATTCTATTTTTTTAACTATTTAAAGAATATATAATCTAATATTCATCAAATTTATATCATATATATATATATGTATTTATTGATTATGACATTAATATATTTTTATCTTCTCATAAATTATGTGTATGTCCTCTGCCCCAATTAAAAAAGAAACTCACTATCCTATAATATTCACAATTAATATTCCTTTTGGTTTTTAAAAGAAAAAAAAACTTCCTAAATTCCCTAACAATATCAAATATTTCATTATTCAATCATAAAACAAGCCTATTAATGTATTATGTATAATCCTAAATAGGTTTTCTAAGGTAGATGTATAGTTCTTAACTGAGTTTTACCATTTTATTTATTCTTATACATCCTTAAAATATTAATAAAGAGTGATGAAATAAAAAAACAATGTAATTAAATATACTAAGATATTTATATGTAAATAAAATAACCTATATGTGTCTCCTCTTCCAACAAATTGAAAATGAAATCGTTATTCTTGTGAATGTAGGACTACCACCATAGGAAGTTTTTTAATTAATTTTCCCTGACTACATTCTCAAATTGGTTATAATGATGGATTTTATATATATATATATATATATATAATTTTAATTTAATTATTAACATTATATAAAGGAAACATATCACCAATTTCCTTATATTTCCATCCATTAGAAAATGATTACGTAGTTCATTCGTATGTGTGGATTACAACCTCCACAAATCAATTAGATTCTTTTTTCCATCACCGATTCACATGAATCATATATTCAAGTAAATTTTAAGATGTAATATGTTATAATAATAATTGTGGAATGATAAAATGATACTTACCTTCAGTCCTTCAGGCTCTCTGAACAATGAAGATGTTACTCATGCGTACATAAAACCTATCATCTCCACAAATGTAATATAGATAATTCCTCGTAAAGATATTACATTACTAGTTCTAAATTTATAATTTATTTAAAAAATTTATTATTATGTAATTATTATTAATATATATAATTTAATAATTAACTTGTTGGCCATAGTTAACCTATTGAATTCATTTTTCACATATGAACTGAATATCGTCAAAACACTAGACATAAACTAAAATGATTATGCAATTTCATATAACATGGAAATAAATAAATAAAATGAATAATAAACCTGAAATGTTTTATTGATAAATTATATAATTAAAATAAAATTATTATTGAAGAATATAAATAATGTATATGAAGAGCTAGACTCAGTGTAAGGGACACATTAATATAAAACCTTATATTTAAATGATTTAAATAATGGTTTTCTAAATTATTTTATTCTAAATCCAAATTACTAAAATTAATTTATTAATGTATTTATATGGAACTAGAATAATTTTATGAAAAAATTTATATCCCTTTTTTACATTGTTTCAATGGTTTTGAAAAGGAATCCTTTTAAATATTTTATAAAGAATATTTTAAAAAGGGAAAAAATAATATTATATTTTAAAATTTATTAAATAAGTTTTTCTCCTACTTACATAACCATTATTTGATTTTTTAATTAATTTATAAGTTTCCATGTTTTTTAGAGAATAACCCTTTTTAATTTTGTTATGTGATTTTTCGTTTGGGAGATAGGGTTTGAAAAGGATATGGTATTTTGATATTTGAAAATATTTTACATTTTGGTTCAAAAGAAATTTTCAATGGACTTATAATAAAAAGGGAAATATATATATTTTATTCATGAGAAGGTTCTTTATAATTATATATGATGATAGATGAGTCGGATACACCTTATATGATGGGTCATCTTGATACAGTTTTTATGATGGTTGATCCCAATATAACATATACAATTGGTGAGATTAATATATCTATCTAATACAGTAGGTAATGTTCCATGTCTTCAAGGGAATGAATGATTGAGTTAACCAGTGGGTCTCCTATGTAATTAAATAGGCTCTAATTAATTCTAAAAAATATTTTGAATATAAGTTTCTATGTTTCCAAAAAGGGTTTCTATTTTTTCTATAGGATTTATTGTTTATATTTAATAAAAAAGGTGAATTTCATGATGTTTTAAATTAATACATATGATCAAAGAATGTTGTGATAAAGGTAAATATTTTAAGGGTTTTCATGTATTCTACTATACTATATGGTTTCTTAATTTTATGTCCTTTAATGATATTTTTTCAATCATCCTATATTTTTAAATGTTTTTTCTAGGGTTTTAGTATGAGTAATAATAAATAAGAATTCAATAAAGTCATTTACACTTTTCTTGAAAAAGAAATATGTTTATTTTTTAAAAAATTATATTGTTCGTAAAATCGGTACTATGTGAAGTATCTATCGTGTAATATTTTTTTTGTTATATAGGAGTTATTATATAATTATCAAAAAATGTAAACATAAACGATCATTGGGATAGAAAAATGTGAATTATATTCTAAAGAAAAATGATTATTTAATGTTGAATGCTGGTTCTTTATAGTTGGTATTATTTTAATTATTTATAGAACTATATAGGTTAGGATAAGGTTACTGTAATTCCGCTATGAATTTATGATTTATGGTTATCATTATATATCATTTGAATATAATAATCCAACATTATCTAATATATATTTGTTTAAAATGATTTTACAATAAAATAATAGGGAAACTGAAATTGGAAGGTATTTATTGGAATTGGAATAGAGAGATTTGTTATAGTGATGACTTAGTTGAAAGAGAACATAAATAGTGGTGGAATCTGTGTTAAAGAGAAACTAGGATTACCATACTAGAACATCTTAATAGTTAAGCCTTTTATTAAATAGAACAATTGGAATTTCAATTGAACATAAGATCAAGTGGCAGCTTAAGGATATATCAATTGTATAGAAATGATATTTTAAGTCATGGGGTGCTCAGAATGATAAAAAGAAACAACTATAGATTATCATTTTAATGATGAAACTTATCAACGATGATCATTAGATTAGAATAAAAAATAGTTAATGGATTGATTCCATGTAATAGAATAAATTTAAGATTATTTTCCAAGAGAAATATTTCTCCTTTTATGGTTGACTCAATTTAGATAAACATTTCATGGAATTTAGTTAAGGGGAGAATTAAGTAGTCGTTTATGAATCAAATTTTACAAGATTGTCTGCCTATAAAAAAGAATTGTATTCGATACCTTAACAGTAACTTTAATTGATTTTACTTATTTTAAAAACAATTTTTTGGAGGATTATTGGATATAAAATATATTTTAATTTATGAGAAATTAGTTAGTTTTTATAATATTATTGAGATATAGGTTTCTTACACTTATGTCCATGGAGATGATAAGAGTAAGAAGTGATCATTGTGTCAATTATTGGAGAAGTATTAAGCTACGAAATCCTTGAGGTAATCCCCAAAAATGTTCTATATGAGTTTAATAACATTTCATGTAATATTTGATAGGATATAGAAAATGTTATCGATGTGGTATGTTTGATTATAGGGATTTATAATGTAAATAAAATAGTAATGAAAATTCTGAGAATGTGGTAATAGATAGCTAGCCTAAGGTGAGATTTTTTAAGTTAAATTATTTGGGTCATTATAGTAAATTTTGTTTGAATTTTTTTATCTGGGTAAAAAATCATCATGTTTAAAAAAGGTGGAGAAAATTATTTTATACTACTTAGATTGATGTTGGTTTGTCTAATAAATTGGTGATAGGTATATTACATTTTCTGTTAAAATTCTTCAAATCCCCAGTTGTCTCTCGATCATTTTATTCATTCATTTATAAGAAATATAAAAGTTAAATAAGAATATAACCTCAGGAAAATATGATATAACTTTTGCTAAAACTATTTATATAATTATTAATAAAAACTAGATTTATAAGAATCTTATTATTATTATTAGTGGGGAAGTATTTCTTACACATATTTTCGACCTATCAATAATAGAGTTTGATATTATTTTTTATATGGAATGGATTTTTGTTTATCCTTCTAAAATAGATTATAAATATAAGAAAGTTAAATTTAATGATTATATACCTTTGATAATATATAAAGAAGCTATGAAAATTATTATATATTGAATTAAAAGTTACCTAGGTCAAGTTTCTAGAAATAATGTATTTTTTAGAATAATGTTGTGCACATAGTGAAAGAATATATAGAATTATGTATTGATGATTTTCATGATTTGATTCCAAAAAAATAGGTTGATTTTAATATTGAATAATTACATAATGCTAATATAATTTCAAAACTACCATATTGAATGGCTCTAGTATAACATTTATAATGAAAAATAAGTCAAATTGTTTTCTAGATAAGGGTTTCGTTTATAAAATAACATTACCATGTGTTGATACTATCTTATTCATAAAACAAAAGATGGTTCAATGAGACATGAACTTATTATATATTATTTAATATCATCACTGATATGAATAAGTATTCATTACATAATATCAATGGTTTTCTATCACCTCCAAGTATCTTAGTATTTTTGGAAGGTTTATCATTGGTTTCAGTTTGATGAGGTGAATAAATATGAGAACCCAAATCTAATGTTTCATTATAGTAATGGGAATAATGAGTTTATGTTTGTGAAATTTGGACTATTTAATGCACCAACGATATATATGGATCTTATGAATCGATTTTTTTTGAATATTTATAAAAATATTTGGTTGTATTTATTTATAATATACAGGTATCTTCTAAAAGTCATGAGGGTCTTTAATGGAACTTAAGGATTATTTTTCAAAACCTTAAAAAAAGAAATTATATAGAAAATTTATTAAATGTAAATTATAATAGTAAAAAAATTATTTCCATGGAGAAATTCTTTATAAATATGACATAAATATTTACCATCATAAAACCATCATTATTAAATAATGGAAAATACCAATAACATTTATATAGATCCATTTTTTTCATACATTAGTGGGTTACTATCATTAGAATGATGAAAACCTTTCTCAGTTATTTATCACATTTAGTAAGTTAACTTGGATATGAATTAAATTCATTTGGATAAAAGTGTGTGATGGGTTTTTATAGGAACTAAAATTAATATTGGTGAATGGTATATTTTGGATCATGTACTCCAAAAATATTTAATTTTTTATTTATAATTATACTTCAATAAAGGGACTTGGTTGTGTTCTAATATAGAATAATCATGTAATTCCATAATCATCAGCTCAACTAAAACCACTTGAGTTAAATTATCCTACACTTGACATGGAATTATCTGCATCATCTATTTCCTTAAAAAATTAGAGGAATCATTTATAGAGAGTAAATTGTGAAATATATTCTGATCATAAAATTTGGTTATATATATATTCAAAAAAATATTCGATCATGGGGCACATAGGATAAATTGAAATGATTAATGACTACGACGACACGATTCATTTCCATCCATGAAAAGAAAACAAAGTAGCCAATGATTGGAATCAAAAGGATAATTATACATTATAAATGTTATGTTTTGAACCTAATCCATTACATAATTTTTTTACGAATTTTTGCCTAGAAGCTATGTATTCTGGGAATTCCCTTATTTTGTTTTTGGTCTTAGTTTAATCATCTATTTATGAATAAATTTATCAAAATTATAAGGATGGAAATGTTTTATAGGAAAATGTAAAATATGTTAATAAGGGTATATTATAACACCTTGATATTTTAAAATAATAACATTATTTTTTTATAGCATTTGTGATACAGAACACTGGGCATAAACAACACACAAAATATATCTCTTTAAATTTATTCTTATCGATAGCTTGTGAAAAATGCAACCCCAAATTAAAATAAACCATAGTATAGTATTCCATTATAATCTAACCATTTATTTGGTACGTATGAATATTATTAACTAAATTATAACAATTTTTTTAAAAAAAATTACAAAATAAGTTTAAATGTTTATTTTCAAAGAAAATTATTTTTAAAGAATGTTTTTTAAACTTTTTGTTTTAAAATGTGATTATAAAAAATTATATTCTCCTCAAGAGTTTTTTTATATAATTTTGTGGTATTTTTATTTAAGAATTAAAAAACCTAGATTATTACTCTAATTGGTTTATGGTTTATTGACAAAATCATTACTATTCCTATATATGTTATATCAATATTTTGGAAATGAAAAGTATTAACACTCACTATCTTGATTCAATTATGTAGTCATTATCTTTGTCTTGAAATTTTCATATTGTTGTGACCATTGGTCATTAAATTTCCTCAAAATTATCATATTATTTATCATGGTTATTCTTGTTACATAAACTATATCTCATTTCTATATATTTTATGCTTTATATTTAATGTTATTTTTTTATCTAGCAAATATTGATATATTTATATTATTTACATTATAAAGATATTTTATGATAAGGAAAATAGTTTGTCAATTAAATCGATTAGTTGATATATGAGAAATTATTTGGGCATATAGAATAGGTTGTGGTAATGGATATAAATATCCCCTCCATCTGTCAGTAGTTTCATCATATGAATTAGTTTGATATCCATAGTTAAAAGGGATTATGGTGTACACTTACCCATCAACTTTAACCTATCTTGAGGAAATATACTGAGGGAGTAGGTATCATTATGTTTTTGATCATGACATCCCAAAATTAAGCATTACTTCTTCATGTATTCAATTTTTCTTATCCTTGAAATTTTTATAATTAAATTATCCATGGATGTATTTCATTCGTAGTTTATTGATTAAATGGAATGTGTCTTTTGTTATTTTCGTCACTATATTTATGACTCATTTTCCTTTTATGATAGTCAATTAATTGGTTAAATGGAATGTGTTTTCAGTTATCTACCTTTTAATATTTTTTATGTATTATCTTATCATGATTGTCAAGTTATTTAAATGAAATATGTGTTCAGTTATTTATCATTCCACGTTGTTTATTCTTTTTTATTGATGATGGTTTCTACTATAATTAAACATTATTTATAATTTGAGATTACCCATAGATTTGTTCATTCCCCATGATTTCTTGAGGTGTACTATGATTGATTTGAAATGATATTTTAGAGGGAATGACGTTATTCTCAAAAAATTTATTAATTTGTAAATTTTATTTTCAAATGTAATGAAAGACTCAAATATAAATCAAGTTTACCCTAACTACCAAATTATATTTTCATTTGGGATTTAATTCATTTTATCTTATGAAAATGTAATATATAATACACCAGATCCAAGGTACTAGAGTCGAGGTCACTACATTAGTCTCCAAAAATTTATATTCATGAAAAAGTGGTTGTCAAATTGAGAAATAGATTATTTTTTCCTGGAGATTCATAATTAATGCAGATATGTAATTATATCAGATTTCTAAACTACATAATAAGGAAAAAATTAGGTTAAATGGATTTACTCTATCTATAAAATCTGAATGGTATCCTAGGTTTAGTTATAATTTTTAGAAAGTCCATAAAATGTTGTTGGGTATTAAATTGAATTTTAGTATAACATTTCATCCTCAATCTAATGGATAGTTTCAATGAAAGATATTTTTTTAATGTAGGTTATCAGGTTTTTCATAATGTGTCTCCATGGAGAAGTGTTATGTGTTTTTGTAAAAAATAGAATTAGAGCACATATTTCATTGAACTATATGAAATCATGGATAAATTTAATTCATTTTATTATTGAGTGTACACACCTATGATTTTATCTCAGGTACATGATAAAATTCAAGATTTGTTGTTATAAAAATATGTGTTCGATTCGATATTAGAATCATAAAATGTTATGAAAAAAATAACCCCACTAGTTTATGTAGCGAATAAAACTATGAGGTTGAAATCTATAAAAGTAAGAAGACTGTAACAACCCATGTTATTTAATGATTGATAATTTTAATGATTTATTTATATTCATGAATTTCATATTGTATAGTATTATTCATTATAAAAATATTAGGTAATTTTTCATTCAAAAGTTAAAAATCATATTTTGAAATGAAATAGGGGTTTCATACATTATACAAATATATTTATAAGTTTTACTTAAAAATTATAGTATTTAAATTTAATATAGATAATGGATCCTGATTCGCCTAGATGCTATTGGGCGCTCTTCTCTTCTTCCCACTTCTAGGGTTATATTTTCTCCTCGATAGTGATAGACTTACTTCACCCCACTCTAGTTCCCTCTTATGTATCCCTTTATCTCTTAGGGAAATTATCCTATGGTTCCCCCTCTTGTCTCTCACTCTACTCATCCTCTTACCACTCGATTTATTCTACGTTGTGTGGAAACTTCGATGCTCACCCCAACCACCTATCTATGCTCTAACCTTGCAATCCACTGCTCCACTCTAGGTTGTATAGGAGAAATGGGCTCTCTAATGTTTTGGGATTAGCTGTTGGGAGGCTTTGGGTCTGCTTGGTGTTTCCTTCCTTCTTCTTTATGGGTTTCTTTCCCCTTTGGGTCATTCATTAATTGTCCCTTCTAATGTTTTTTCCCGGGCTTCCTTTGCGGTTTCAACCCTGTCCCTCCTATTTTTTTGTTTTGATGGTGTTTTGTTATTATTTCTTCTTGGGTTCCTCAAACATGAGCTCTGTTGCCACCTATTTCTCTGCTTTGGTTCCAAGTTTCCACATCTCTCTTGGGGGTGGATTTCCACGGTGGTATTCCTAGGGATTTGGGATTTGAGATCGGGTGGGCTGTGTGGTGGCTTATTCTTCATTGGCCCTGATATATTATTGGCGTTGGCTATATTTTTTTGGTCCTCAATGACATGGTGCTGGTGATTTTAGCAACTTTTATGGATTTCTGAGAGTCTGGCATGGTTCTCAGAAAGGGGCCACGATAACGGTAGGGGTTATAGTGATGATGGTTGAGGAGAGGTCATGGAAAACACAGTTGATGATAACAGCGACATCAATGTAATTGATGGCTGATGGACGATGTGGATCTGACATGAAGCATGAGTGATGTAGGGGTATCATTGTGACGCATGGTCTCTTTGGAAGCTCGTATGATTTACAGGGTTGTCTCTAATGCTAGGTCTGGTGACATTTTGTCTGATCTAATTTTTTTTTCTTTTGGGTTATTGAATCATGAAAATGTGTTCAATTTTCCCACCAGTGTGTGATTTGGTTTTTGGTTTTGAATTTTGAATCTATTATCTTTTGCCCCACTGGAATCTAGAATTCGTAATTTGAAATGTGTGAGGGTTACCACTATAGCCATAAAAATGGTTTTAGGAAATTAAAAAATTGATTTGGAGGAGGATTGAATTTTAATTTAACTAAATTAAATTATTATTAATTGATCTAGTTAAAATTATTTGTGGTTTATTTTTTTATAATTTTATGAAATATTTAATTCCTCATTGTCTAGTAAAAAATACAGATATTTATTGAAAATGAACTTTAATTTCAATAATTTTAAAATAAAAATTTCATTTTAATTGTTTTAATGTAATATAAGTTCAATTATATCATTCACAATCAAATTATTGTATTTTAAAGTGATTTTATTATTGAATTTTTTGAAATGATATCTTTTACAAAAAAATATTTTTTTAGAACACTTCTTCATCGCATTTTATAGGTTTAATTTTAAAATAAATTATGAAACAATTTTAAATTTAAATTTATAAAATGGTTTTAATATTTAAAAAGATAATAATTAATTTTGGTGAATAGTGTTTAATTTTTTTTATAAATGAATTGTAAAAATACTAAAAATCAGTTACCACATTAAGGTTAATTCAGGTTTACCAAGGGGTTAGAATAATGATATATGGGTTAAAATAAGCTAAATTCTTGAATAACATATATTTTGAGGGATTATTTCAACCCTATATCTTCTTATATTCGAAAATAGTCCATTTTTAAGACATTTGTTTTGTTTGAAACATTAATATATTATAATCCTTTTAATAATCCAATTGTGTCCTATCCTTCACTAATAAAAATACACCCTGCCTATCCTCTCCACACATATATATCCTTTTGGGTTTGGAAAAACATAACGAAATACCTCCCTAAGATTCCTACAAATTTTTTAAATTCCTTATTTTGATAATAATATCATCCTTTAAAGGCTTAAGTATAAACCTATGGAGGTTTTCCGAAGAATATGTACAAATCATAATCAAACATATCAATTTTATTTATTATTATAAGTCCCTAAAATAATATTTAAACATTATTAAATAATAAATATATAATCTTACATATAGATAGATTTTTTATGTCAGCAATTTATCAAATATCTATCTCCAGTTCTATTAAACGGGAAACAAAACCTTCTTTCATGTGCACAACAGAGTATCGCTTCACAAACTGATGTAATTTTTTTTCCATCACTGCCTATAACGAATTGTTAGAATGACGATTTTTATTTATATATATGATATTCATAAAATAATTAAAACTATTAAATTAAAATATATCATCAATATTATTACCATTACATAAGTTGAAAGATGATAACTTCATTCGCAAGTATGTGTGGTGTACCACCACCACAAAGTGTTTCATTTCATTTTTCATCACCAAATCAAATAGATAGTATATAAAAGTTTATTTAATAATATATTTTTATATTAAGTATATAATAATCATTATAGAAATAAAATATTATACCTCCTATCAATCCCGCATGCTCTTCAAAAAATAAAATGTAACTTATGCATATGTATGACCTACCATCTCCCTGATTGTAACATAATTAATTTATCATAACTATATTTAATGGTTAGTTTTAAAACAATTATTGATGTATGAAAATAATAATTATTTTATTACTACTATTATTTATATGATGTAATAATGAAAACTTGGACAATAGACAATACACTGAATTCAATTAGAACATATGAGTAGAATATCATCAAAACATTTGACATGAAAAGAAATAATTATATAATTCAATATAACATGGAAATTAATAAAATATTATAAATAATAAAATTTAAAAAGGTTCTTAATAATTTAACTATTAACATTATTTTATTATACATGATGATAAATAACATTCATGATGAGTCAAATTCAAGGCAATGGACACCTCAACATAAAAACTCATTTCTAAATGCATTAAATAATTATACTCTAAATATAAAATTTCTTTTCCCATATTCAAAAAATTATTTCAGTAATGTTTCTATTTTTAAATAAATATATTATAAAGTAAATTTTATGCCTATTTGAGAATTATTTCATTAGTTTTCATAAGAAATAATTTTTACATATTTTATACAATACATTTTGACAAAAAAGAAAAAAATGTTCTATTTTAACACATATGATGTTAATGGTTTTTCACAATTCCATTGTTGTTATTTGATATTTCAATTTATCTAAATGATTCTGTGTTTTTTTCAATGAAAAATCCTTCCTCCATTTGTTCTCAATATTTTTGTTTTCAAAATTGGTTTTTAAAGGGAAAGAGTATTTCAATATCTTAAAATGATTTTGTAGGGGTTTAAAATATATTTCAAAGTAATTTATGATTAGAAGGAAAAAAATAATATGTTATATTCATTATATGGTGCATAAGAATTAGAGATTAATATTGGTGAGCTTGATATATTATATAATATGGGTAGGATCAATACAACCTATATGATGGGTGAGCTTAATATAATTGTCCTATTAAATGGGTAATGTTACTTGTATTAAATGGAAAAAATGAGAGAGTTAGTTGGGAAGGTTCCAATGGATTTAACTAGATAGTAGTTATATCTGACAAGTGTTATGATTATAATTCTATATGTTCTAAAATGGTTTATTTATTCTTTTTATGGGGTTTAAAAGTATTATTTGAGTAAAAAGTTTGGGGTTTTTATATGGTTGTGATTAATTTCATATGCCCCAAATAAAATTGTGATAAAGGTATAAATTTTATTGTTCTACACATTTTTCACTAGACAAAAAATTTCAAAATTTTATGTCCCATACTGAGAATTTTTGGGATCATCCATAGTTTTTAGATGTTTTCACATGTATTTTGGATGAGTAAGCACGAGGAAGAAGTCAAGATAAATTCCACGAATATTTTTCATAAAAATAAAATATGTTTCATTTTAAGAGTTTTAATTTGTGGGAATAAATTTATAGTATGTATATGTTTCCACTTTATAATATTTGGGATTTTTATGTCTGATTTAGGAAAAATATAATATGACACTATAAACCTAGAAGATATTGGGGAATTCAAGAATGTGAATTATAGAATAAAGATAGTAGATTATGTAATGTTTAATGATGTTTTCTTTTATATATTCTGTAAAATTTCTTTCATGCATGATTCAAAAGACACCTCATAACAATTCCAAAAAATATAACAATAATTTTGAACTTAAAACATCACACACACATATACACACACCCACATGTGTATGATAAACTCAAAACATTCCTATTTTAATTTTAATGCCAAAAATAAAATCTCCCACATAATAAAGAGTTACCATCCATATTATGAATTTCCACTAATTTGTGAATTATATGGCCATGTGATCATACTTGGTGTATTGGAAAATAATGACTAAAAATTTAACTATGATATCTATAAAAACATTAATGGGTACACCAAATTATTTCCAAAATAATTTATAAAGATTATTATAATCTCAGTTTTTATATACTCTTAAAATATACTTGAATATATGTTTTGAATAAAACATCAAAACAATTCACAAACCCTTACCACTACACTAAAATCCAAACTTAATAGCCAAACATACATGTGAATACTAAACCCTTGAATTTTTACTGTTGATATTATGCTTCAAAATACGTTCGTCCCCCCCAATTTTATAATCACTACAATTTTAAGTAAGAAAGTGATTATATGATTTATTTCATTATCCAACATCAAAAAAATAATCCAATGATTAGAGAGAAGAGGAAATATATTTATAAAAAACTTTTTACTATTGAAGGTTTATTTTCTTGTTTAACCTCGTCAAATTGGTCTAAAAATACATTTTATTGAAGATATATTTGATTAAACACAATATTATTCAAATCCATTTAATATTTGGATGACATTTATTATTCTCAGCTTCTGAAATATTACACAGTAATGAATCATAATTCTAGAGACACCATGCATCATTATTTTTTGGGATTTTGGTAAAGCTGTGCAAAAATTAAAACACCTTATTTAAATGTTTCCTTAACAATAGTTCTTTTATATCTTACACATGAACCAAAATATCATCCTTATTCATGATTTGTTCTAATTTTTCTAGTAGCCTGAAATCTCTAATGGATTCAAATTTTTAGACTTCCTATTCTTGTAAACAAATTTTTAATTTATTTAATTCATTATTTTATCTCTATTTTAATATATACAAGATTTAATTTATTAGTAATATTGATCTAGTATGATTACAAGAAACTTTTCAACAACATGAACCAATTCGTCACATATTCCAACTAATTCATATAATCCAATATATTATTTTTCTGAAACATTATTTTGGAATAAAAATATACTTATCTTATTTCATTTATAAAGTACTTCTCTCCATACATGTGTGACTTCCATTTATTCCCATTATACTAAAGTATTCTTTTTGTAACCAAAACAAATATCATCCTATGTACATAGACTAAAAACAATATTTCATGACCACAAAAGGTTAAAATTATTAATGAATGCAAAATCAATGCAGTAGTATCACTCTTATTAAATTTATCATCATAAAATTCTTTATAAATTTGGTCTAATGAACCATAAAACTAGTATAATTTTTATAGGTTCCACTTTATTCTATATTATTATTGATAAATTTTTATATTCATGCCCACTAGAAAACTTTTATTTGATGTTTTATTATTAATAAAAAATATTCTATATTACTTTATATTTATTTATTATTTTATTTTTCTTTTATTCAATTTGGATTTATTATTTTATTTCATGATATGATGAACCATATATATTTTTAATTGAGATATTTTTTAATTGAGATATTTTTTAATTGAAAAAAATATCTACGTCTCAATTAAACTAAAAACTCTTTCATTTCTCTCAGGAATTCTCATTATCTATTATTGGAATTTAAATTATAATAAAAGATTTCATTCATTATGTTTGCTTAAAAAACATTACATTGAGTGATTCAAGAAATTCATTATTTTAATAACATATTTATTAGACTCATTCAAACCCATTATTCTCTATATAGATTAGTTAACTCACTTTCTAAAGTTTCAAGAGAAACTTGACCAATTTCATTATAAATTATAACTCATACAACATGAATATCATGGATAAACTCTTCAATATATCATTAAATTTATCTAAAAATACAATATTGAGGAGAGAATTCATCATTTTCTTCTTCAAATAAATTCATTTTGATATTCATTTTCTTATTCTTCACCAATATCTGAGTCACTATGTGATAAAAATTCTTAATCATTGTGATAAATTATTTACTTTGAAACATCCATCTATTAGATAAATGTATTCCCACCTCTACTACTTGAGGATATATCATTATTACTACTATCACATGAACAAACATATACATTATTTAAACAATTAAATCTGTTAATAAATAAAAAATACTTACCCAACTATTATGATGGAGAATTTTGTAAAGAAATGGTTTTTTCTAAACAATTAATTTGTGATTTTCGGGAATGGGAGTGTCTATGTGATAACTGAGAGGTGTTTCAGAGTCCTAGATTTGAGTTTTGGTTAACTAGGGGCCCAAAATCCCATGTATAATATAATGGTTGAGGTTGTTTTGGTTACTTGGGTGTGGTGAGTTGGTCCTTTTTGGAAATTGGTGATGTCAGGGTCTTAAATACCTACTTTGATTAATTATGTTTTTTAAGGAGTTTCAACAGATCATGGTGGTTCTTGTTTTCATAAGTATGGTTCTGAGTAGATTCATGGATAACCATCTATGAAATATAGGGAGTGTTGTGCCTATCTTTTATGATGTATCTCAAGAGCATGGTGTCTAAAAGATATTTGATGTGGTTTCCCTAGCTCTATGAGGATCACCAAATTAGGGTAAAATTCTATATTCATAGGGTAAAATGGATGGAGAGATTTCATATAGGAAATATGAAGGGTGTAACAATTTTTTGGTAGTAATGGTGGTGATACATCAAAATGAAATTAATTTCTGCATGTTATATGAAACAAATTATGGGAGTCTACCCATGTCATGAAAGAAGTTGAGGTTGTTATTTGCGTATTCAACCCGACCTATACATTGTTATGGTGATGAAGGGTATCTATGGTGGTCTGGTGTTAAAGTGTGGTCATGTTTTCTAAGTGAGTTTTAAATGGAAAGAAGTACACTTCCACAATATGGAATCACCCATCGAGTATCAACAATATAGAGGAGAAAAACATCATGTAGTTGTGGATTCTCACGGTAGTCATGGTTGATGGAACCCCATCAATGTTGGGTACCGTCATGACATGGTGGTGCTCAAACTGTGTATAATCTTCATGATTTGGGTTTTTATTCCATAATATTATTTCTTCTCCTAGGTTTGAAGGTTTTGTACCTACTTATGATTGAATAATAAAATATGGAGCATTTAACACTTTAGAAGTGTTTCTCATTTGTATCAAATTAGGTTGGTTTATTATATTTCTTGGTGTTTTTAATGTATTTTAGGTGTCTCTCCTCTATATTGTTCATTAACTGCATATAATTTTGTGTCTGCATATTTAACCAAGTATTATCTTAAGGACCCTTTTGTAGACATAGTCCATAGCTTCAACAGTCCCTTATAAGTTCCCAGTAGTGTAAACTCTATCTTTCTTCCTTGGTGTGAAACTTCAACTTCATCAATATTATACATACTAGTTTATTTAGGTAGGTTATTTTTAAGCCATATTTTATCAACTAAAATCTATGTTTCTTGATATTTTTTATACTTTCTAATATATTTCTCTTGAATTATTAAATACTCTAAATTTTTAGATCATATAATATAACGGCTATAAATATATTCATTCACATTAATTTGTTGTCCCTTTTGAAATGAGAGTTAAGAGACACCATTATTCCAATCAATTTAAACCCAAATAATCATATTCATTAAGATAAGACTTCGTTTATGACCCTAAAAATTGTGAAATTTCCTTATAAATCCCATAGAGACCATGTTAAACATATACTATCTCCTTAGGCTCGGTGGATATAATTTGATCTAGGAAGAGGTGTAATAATTTAATTAATGTAATTTACTAAAATAATCTTCTCTAAACACATTTATTGGTATAGGGGAGGAGTTTTTTGAATGTTATTATTATATTTAATTTCTAAAATATATATTTTATTTATGTCTTTAATCCTTAGTTCATTCTTGATTCCTTAAAAATTCTACTTATAATGGGATGATTAATAATATGACATAATGTTATTTTTATTTAGTGTAATTGAATTTAAAATATTATATATTTATATTACCCCTATGAAATGTGATTTATTTTAGAAAAATAATTAAAACAGAAAAAATATTAAATGGATTTGAAAATGGAATTTGACTATATTTTTCATATTATGACTTTTTGTTTGATGAATAAAAGAAATATGTTTTTTGTTAATATTATTTTGTGATTTACCAGGTAATATTGTATGTGATATTTTAATGGAATTAAAGAGTTGTATCTCAAATGATAATTATCAAAAAGAGATTTCATGAAAAATTAAATTGACATGTAAATATGAAATTTGAATTTAAGAAATAGAAGGTACCTCAAGAATGAATATGAATAGGGATGTAAATTGGAATTAGAATTAAAATGTTATAATGTTTTTCTAGAGATATAAAAAGAGTTTTAATATTAAATAATATGGAATTATTAATTGTTATTTTAGGAAATGAATAAAGTGTCTTAGATAGAGTTGGTTGGGTATCTTAGTTAAATAGGCTTTTTAAATCATTAGGGTTATTGTCTTAGGAATGTTTTATTATATAATAATTATATGTATTGTTTTGGGAATGGTTTATAATTAGATTATTGTGGATTTATCATTTTATGTGGATGTTGGGTATGTTTGGGGGTATGTATTATATGAATGGTATGGTTATATTATAGGTGTTGTGTACCTACTAGTAAATGGAGTGTGTAGTTCATGAAGGTCATGTGAGAGGTTTCTAGCAGAAGTTATATCCTAGAGGACTGGCTTATAAACTAGATATTTTTTTTGAAGTTGAGAAATTAGATAATTAATGTTAAATTAATATTAATAATACATTTAATGAAATAATTAGTTTATATGCCCAATAAGAAAGATATTATTATGGGTTGTTAAATTAAAAACTATTTCTATAATATTTCTTTACATTATGAGTTATGATATTTCATTTAATATTTTGGTATGTTTTAGTTTTAATTCATACATTTATGACTATTTTTTTTCTTCTTATAAATTTTTTGTGGTTTGAAAATATTCTTCAGTGGGATATAATCGGTTGAGGGAAGACATGTATACATATTCTCATGATGTGATGGATTTAAGATTATTCCATACACACATGTTATGAGTATGGGAAATTTTTATGATGATATGATGATATCGGTGTTGTTTTCATATATTAATATTGATGATTTATATATTTTTTTCCTATGATTTCTTATGTTAATGATGTGGTAATTATTAGAACAATTTAAGAGATTTATTTTTTTCATTATTGGAATAATGATAATAGTGTGGTAAATATTGGAATATATTGAGATATGGGATTTCCAATTTTATCTTCTTACGATGATTATGAATATTTCTTAATTTCTAGGATAGGGTGAATGTCATTAATTCCTATTTTACTTCTAGTTATGATGGTTATGGTTATGGGGTAGTATTTATGAAGAAAAAAATATGAAAATCTTTTATGATTGATTATATAATGATGGGTTATTTTTAGGCTTCCTTTCTTATTATATTAATCCCCCATAAATCCAAATTTTTATTTCATACTTTTACTGTGTAAAACCATTGATCTTTTATGATAATAAATTTGTTGGTGATGCAGTTAAATGTGAAGATCTTGTGAAATAATCATTTTCTTATAATCTTAATCTATATTTTTTCCTTTTTAGTTGCTTTATGCATGTGTATCAAACAAAATATTCATTATAAGTATATTACACTGTTTAAAAATATGATCCAACTAAATAAACACATGTTAAAACCCCTCTATAACTTCTTTTGATATATTTTTATGATATAATAATATATATTGTGACACTACTAGTTGTACAGCTAGTTTAGAATCTAGGTGGTGGTGTTCCTTGTCTCATATTTTTTAGAATATGTTTAATGTATTTATTTTTGGGGATTATTAAATTATAAATTATATTATATTTTATATATAGTTTATTGGTTGATGCTTTATTTTGTTTCCAAGGTATTTATAAGCGTAATGCCTCCACTTTGAGTAATATATACCCTAATTACAAGTCACCAAAACGAGTCCTATATGAAATAGGACAAAGAGCTTAATCCCATGTCCAATAATTTCTCTCATAGGGTTTTATTATATATTGGTCATGATGAAGTGTTATTCAATATTATTTTGGATATTTTTGATTAATTTAAGCTTAAGAACATATATGGAATCCTTTGGTTCATTGTGGACACAATTACACAAAACTATACTTTTGGAGATAGTGAGTACTGGAGAGAAAATTTAAATTTAAGTCCCCTTTTAAAGGAACCAACATCCTTAATTCCATTGATATTGTCTTAGATGGTGATATCGTGGACCAAATTGATCTGATAAAAGTACCACGATAACCAGTTAGGCATGTTTTAGTGGTAATTACATTAATTTCCATGTAAAATCACGTGAGAATATTTCATGCATCATTGAATTAGGTTAAAATTTTGTTAATATTTTTAATATGTTTATTATTTTTGTGTTTATTGTAACTAGCCAATGCTAATATTATTTGGTCTTAATAATTATTATGAATTAAATTTGAATGAACAGATTAATTATAAGTAAGACCCGCTATATTGAAACTAATGACAAGACATGATGCTTTATTTTCATTAATGATAAATGTTGTGTTTTATGGTTTAAAAAATTATTCATCATCACTAGATAAAAGTTAAATATTTTTAGAACATGAAATATTTTTTTGAAAAATAAAATTATTATATGTGTTTATGGATAGAGAACCATGTTTGAATGCTTATTAATTACCTGGAAAAACATTCAAATAACATTCTTGTATAGTAATTGTTTTATAAACTAATGATTATGGTAATTGATATTGAAAAAAATGTTTTAGAAGAATTATTGGAATTATATCATTTGTTAAATTTTATATGTTATTTCATCTGTTAAGCCATACTGGTTATTTTGGAATTTGTTTGGAATGAAATTTTAGTTATATGTATTATTTCATGTAATTAAATTGAATTATATATATATATATAATTTAGTGTCACATAACATGTGTAATTGAATGAAATATTTTAAAAATAATTATTATATACTATTTATAGAATTAACTGAGGATTTATGCTTTAAATAGGAAAGGAATGTTATATATATATGCCATATGTTCTGAACAACATGTCTAAAATTAATAAATGATATGAGAAACTTGATTTCAATGTATGATAAAATAATTTTTATATAAAATTGATGTCTAATCAAATTTGGGAATAATAAATTTCAAATATTATAACATGGTATTAATTATCATCATGATTTACTTTTCTATGTTTTGATTAAGTGTATGAATAAAAGAAAAACATGTGGAAATTGACAGATGAATGAAAATTGTGATAAATCATGAATAAATTAATATTTTTTAAGTAGCATGAATAAAATATTATATGCATCTGGTTAAATATTAATGTAAAGAAAATTAGTATTCCATGTGAAAATTTTAGGAAATATTTTTCCTCTTTAATGTTAATAATATGTGATGAATTATTAACCATTGTTTAATTGATTTAATGTTGTAATTATTTAATGATGATATTATTCTATATTCCTCCATATTGATAATATGATTTCTGATTTATTATTTTGAATAATTATTGTAGGAAAAAATCATTTAAAAATTACCAATATATTTGGGAATATTTGATATGATATCTCATGGTTGATGGTTTAAAGGAAACAGTTCATTAAGAAATATGTTGAGATAGAGGTGATGGTTAGTTATAATTGACATACTCATTGGTTTCCATTATTCATTATATTTTATTGTTTATTAAGTAATTACTTATTGTTATCCATTTTCATACCTAAAATTTTCTAATTTAATTTTTTCTTGGTGGTGTATCTACTAAAAATTGATTACAAAATGGTTTGATATGATAAATAACTACATTGATTGTATTTATTGTCTTCTTATTGATACTATAATATTTTACATAATTATTTTTCTTTATTAATACTTCTTATAGAAGATTAAATGAGATAAATCATTAATAAAATAGTGATATTACTAGAATTTAAAGTTGTGGCTAACTATAATCATACCTTGTTTCTTTATGATTACACACATTGAAGTTCTATGTGTCAAATTCTATTGTTTTTTTGTTTAATAAATATGTTTCATTATATTCTTAAATATTGATCCATTCCATGATTCATGTTTAAAACTAATTTTTGGTTTATCATATGTTTATAATATTATTCATATCTTTGAAATGACATTGAAACAATTAGATAACCTTGTTTATTCACAAAAAAATGGATTGGTAAGAATGGTTGTTAGGATATGGATACATATATTTGGATAATTCAATGAATACAAAAAGTGGATTGGTATTTTATTTCCTTCCTATTTCACTTCATTATTATCAAAATGAATACTCGAGAGCATGAAGAGTCTCTCAATATTTTGTGAGTAGTTTTATATTGAATGAGGAGTCAAGTCTATTATAGGAAGGAAAACCTACTCATTCCATTAAATAATTTGAATTATATTTTTAATGTTATATTTGAAACATTGAATGGAAAAAGTGGTATATTGATTTATAAATTACCATCATACTAGAAATAATGGAAGTACATTAGAGGTTTTAAATGGTCTATTATTTTAAAACATGAAATGATTTTGAAAATTTATAACATATATGAGTTGGATATATATATAAATATATATATATATATGAAACTTCTCATAAAAAATTATTTAGAAAATCGATTATGTTCTAATTTCAGATAAATAAACAAATTCATTTTTACTAAAATTAGTAAGACATAATTATATGTTTTAAATGGAATAGTGTTCATGAAATTTCAAGTATTTAAAAAGATGTTTGGTATATTTTATATAGGAACCTATGATTAAAACATGGTTTTGGTGAAAGAAGTAGTTATTGAGAGATCAATTAAGAGTTACAGTGGTTGATTCCTTGTTATCTTTTTCCATAGTATGGATGTTCCTATTTAATGGTCATTTTATGAGGTTTTCATATTTAATGTAGTTTCCATGTTGATGGTGAGTGAGATTATAAGTCCACTCTTCCCCTATTAAGTGTTTATGGAGAACCCATTCTATCTCATGGGTATCTTATACATTAATTGTTATGTTTTGGGATTTTATTTTAGTTTAATATTTAATTATATAGATTTTTTAATCAATATTGAGGGTTAGAATCAGTGGAGTGTTATTTATTGTACGGACATAGTTTTTTAGGAACCCTTTTTTTTAATGGCCTTGAAGGGGAAAAGCGAGAGTTAAAAGGTGCTTCTAATGCCTATAGTTTTTATTTGTAGATAATGGGGTCTAAAACATCTGTGGTCGAGGTGTCTTTTGTGTTTTTCATGGCTGATTTGGTAGGTATTGGATATTATTCAATCATATGTTAAAAACTCATATTTTAGTTAATAACCTTACCTTGGAGGTTTGAATTACTATGTTAGATACCATTTAATTGTGTGTGGTTCCTGGGAGGGTCATATAGAAGTGCCTATGAAAAACATGGAGGGGTGTACCATGATGTGGAGGTGTCTACCTTGAGCATGATGTATCTAAAGATAGTGTGTATTTTCAACAGTCATGTGAGGATCACCATTGAAAAGAGAAACTCTAGTATAGGGGATTTTCCCATAGAGAGTTTATTTATGGGAAATGATGAGGGATATATTATTATGTTGGATGTCATGGTAGTGATGCATAAATGTGGGGTTGATTTAAATGAGTGACATGGAAATGGAGAGGGAAGTCTCAATATACCATTTAGGGAAACATGGAATTTCTTAGGGATTCAACATTGAATTTATCATGCAACGGTGATGAATGATGGTCTTGGTGGCCCAATGTTGGTTATAAGTCATGATGAGTAGGTGGGTTGGAATAAAGGTGGAAATATCATCCATTATATTTTCATAACTATGGTGTGTTAAAAATGATGAAAGAAAAATCATTATGACGTAATGGGATCTGGTGGCCAGCTGTGGTTGAGGGAACCACAAACATGTTGTGGACCAACATGTCGTGGTGGTTCTCTAACACAATCTTATCATAAAGATTTGAGTTTTTTATTAATTAAAAATTTATTAAAGGTGTTATACCTACTAAATTTTGGATGATAAAATATGAAGAATTTAAACACCATTGATGTTTCCAAAATTTCTATGTAAATTTTGTATCTACATGTCATGTATGATTCATATTACAGTTTTTACTTTTTTTATTTAAGAATAACACATGATATAAAAATCATGTAATCCTTGTAATAAAAAAGTTCATATTTCTTATCATGAAAAAATGTAATTAATTATGTATGCCACATGTCCTAATAGAAAATAATATATGAGTATAATACATGTTTGGTTGTTCAGATGGGTACTCACTGTGCCACCTCTGAGGTATATCATTTTTTTGTACACATTATGATGATTACTAATATCTAGTAAATTCTTATTATAATTAAGATAAAATTATTCATTAATTAAATAAGATAATTTAATGGTTGGAGTGTGATTTATGTTAAATAATAATGATTAATAATTGAAATAAAATTTTATTAAATGTGTAATTATTTTCATTGATGTGGATGATCGTGAGCATAGACTGCGCCATTGTATGTGATTGGTTTAATTTAATTTATTATTAAATTAAACTATTGGCCTATGTGACATCTCTCATATCATTATGTATGGGTATGTGTTTCCATTTGACCTTTTATGTAGAACCCATCACCTTACCTCCATTTGAGTAAAATCACCAGTAATAGATGCATCCCCTAATATAGTGGAGGTGGTTCATGTTTGGAGCTAAGGCTAAAATAATCTCTAAGAGATGCATTGGTGGACATGTGGAAAGCTTCATGATGAACCTTAATTGGTTCAAGGTGTTTTCCACAAGTTTGTTGGCCAGTTTATCGTCTTCTAGATAAATTAATCATTATTAAATGCTCATGATTATACCCCTTTATTATTTTAATTCTTTCAAGTTTCATGGTTATTTCATTATGGATGTTTTGTGGTGATCACATGAAATAGTTAATAAATAATCATACAAGAAGGAACCTAAATAAATTGGATTATGCATTAATATATTATAAATGGTTAATAACTTAAAAAATACCATTTAATATTAATGATCATGTAATAATAATTATTATTATTTTAAGCATAAAATGTTAAAAATATATCAATAATATATATTATGTCAGTATAACCTGCACTACATTAGCTGAAATAGAACAACAATTAAATGGTCCTGAATAACTAAATACGAGGTCCATTCAATTATTGTAAAATTATAAAATGATGTTTTTTGTTTAATTATCATAGTACACATAAAGGTTTGACTCCAAAAGTATAAAGTAGTGCAATTAAGAGTAAAGGTTAGAAGAAATCCAATTTAAGGATATCAGTATAGGAGAGTCCACACAACAAATCAAGGAACTATTAGTTAATGTGGTTAAAATTTACAATTCATACCTTAAACCATCCACTTTTCTTGACCAACTAATGTTTGGATAATGAAAAGGGTAATATGGATACTTTCAAGTTTAATTTCCAACCAATAGGTTATTTTGATACCAATGGTGAGGAATTTGGATTTCTATAAAATAGTGAGAGATTAATAACATTATATTTATATATTTTTATAAATATTATTAGATAAATTATGTAAATTATTCTAATATTATTTATAGAAACAAAAATAATATAACATCATAATTATCACTATGATATATACATTATAAGGATATCCTTCTCACTAGAAAAAAAAATTCCAAGAGAGAATATAGAGCTTATGTATTATCCTTCTCCATGAATGAAAATTCAATGTATTGGAAGAACATATTTATGAGGTTCTTGGTAATGGGGGTAATGATGATGTGTTAACCCTCTATTAGAAGTATTTGAATGTTTCCATGCTTGTTTATTATTTCATGATATCATATAAGTCCAATGGTAATTTGAAGAAACATGTGGACAAAGATGCATATAACATGATGTATCAAATTCAGGATATCTATCAAGCGAATCTGATACCAGAGAGATGCAATATCTCCAATTCTTTGTTTAAAAGTAATATTGGTGGTTTAGTTCCATCTGAACCTCACGTAGTCAAGATTATTGGATACATTGAATTCTAAGACAACATTGGGATTAAATTTACAAATGAGTTACACAGATATCTCATAAATTCATCACTACCCAAGATCTTCTCTAGCTTTATAGTAAATTATAATATGAGAAATAATGGTAATAATTATTTAGAACATCATAATTGTATTCACCAAATTGATAAGTACCTAGGGAATGGCAAACCTATGGTCATTATAGTGAATAAGAAATGGAAGAAAAATGGAGAGGGATACAAGAATCATAATAAGTTTAATGATCACAAGGATCATCCTTCTAACAAGAAGTTGGTCCAAAGGCTGGGTAAGGAAAATGAGGCAGCATGTTTTTAATGTGGAAAATAAGGCCACTATAAGAGTACGAACACCCATAAGAAAGGGGAAGCTAATCATAAATTTTTTATTCATTGTAATCTTTAAATATCTACATATATTGTTTTAGAAATTTCTTATGGTGTTCAAACCTATATCCAAATTCAGGAACCAAGTTTATTTCAAAATATAGACAGAGGAGAGGTGGATATATGATATTTCAATGGTGCAAGGATGCTTATTCTATCAATTGGTGACTTCCAACTTTCATTAACAACAAGAATTATTTTGATTTTAAAGAATTTTTAATATATATATGGTTTCCAAGAACATAATTTATGTATCACTCCTTGATGAAGACGATTTTATTTTCATGTTTTTAAATAAAGGTTCTTTTTATATATAAAAAATATGTTATGGTATAGTTAATATATATAATAATTTTTATGTATTAAATTACAGAAACCATGTATCGTAAATAGATAATGAATCATGTTCACATGACTCACATAACACCATGTTATGGAATCATCAACATAGTCATGAAAATAAGAAGACATAGAAAATTCATTATCAATATGGCTAGTTGAAATCTTATGAGCTAAAACCACTTGAATGAGTTTATTAATTTTTACAAGGAAAAATGACCAAACCACCATTCATTGGACATGGTGAAGGGGCTTTAAGGATTATTTTATTTTTATACACTGATGTCTGAGGACCATTTCTAGTAGAAGATATTGGTGGGTTTTATGCTCAATATCTTTTACTAATGAATTCATTGTATATGGTTTTGTCTAAAATATGAGGTATATGTATGAGTACTCTCAAAAATTAAAATAATTAAAGAATGAAGAAGATAATCAACTGGTAAATAAGATAAAAAATATTTTATTTTATCTAGGTGGTGAATATCATAACCATGATTTTAAAAAAAATATCAGAGTTTGGGATTTAATCTCAACACACTCCACCTTATATACCACAATGGATTGGTGTTATTGAAAGGAGGAACCATACCTTGTTAGATAAGGTAAGATCAATGATGAATCATGCTGATATATAATTATCCTTTTTGAGATATTAATTAAAAACAACAACATATACATTATAAAGAGTACCAAATAAAATTGAAAATGGAATTTCATTAGAGTTATTGAGTGTAAAGATACATGTTATGTCACATACACTTGTATATTGTTTTTAGGAATTTTTTATGTGCCTCTCAGGTAATAAACTAGCACCATTGGGAACAAAGTGTATATTTATAGGAAATCTTAAGGAATACAAGGGATAAAACCTATAAAACCCCTTAGAAAAGAATGTTCTTGTCACCAGATAAGTTGTGTTTCTTGAGAGGTATCACATCCTCAAAAATGATCTTGGGATAGAAATTGACTTCAATTAATTTTATTCTTTACATAAACATTAGTTGTTAAAGTATAAAGTTACATAAATATACATAGAAGAAGTATTTCATGAAATACAACTTCTGCGTAAGAGTATAAGAGAAATATTGGAACAAAAGAGATATGTTTTCTTATCATTGATGATTGTGACTCATTATTATTTGAAAATGATGAACCTATCTCCTATAAATAATATGTAAAGAGATAAAAAGTTGAAACATATCATGAATCCATGAATTCTAAAATGGATTTCATGATTTATAACCATGTTTGGGTTTTGGTCGATGCGCTAGTTGATATAAAAACTATAGGGTGAAAATGGGTATTCAAGTGAAAATTAGACTTGGAAGGTAATGTAAATACATATTAGAAAAGGATAGGGTATAAAGGGTTTAAAAACATTAAGGAATTGATTATTATGTATCCTTTTCAATATATTCCATTTTTAAATTCATCAAAATTATAATTTCTTTAATAATATTACCATGATTAGGAAAATTGGTAGATGGAAGTCAAAATAGGTTTCCTTAGTGGGAACCATCCGGGAGATGTATACATGACAGAACTAGAAGGCATTGTGACTCTAGGTGATGTTAAAAATATTTTCATGTTATAGAGATCGATTTATGGATTTAATAAACCATCAAGGTAATGGAATATTAGATTCGACAGATCTATAACAGATTTTCATTTCATTAAGAAAAAAATGTGATTCAAAAGTTTAAAAGATGTTTTTTGTAAATGTGTTTGTTATCAAAGTAGTTTATATTGGTGACATATTACTTATTGGAAATGACATAAAAATCTTATTATCTGTTAAATAATGGTTAAACAAGTGTTTCTATGTAAAGGATTTTTGTGAAGAAGCCTATATTATAAGGATCAATATCATTCATGATTGTTCCAAGAAGATTTCTAGAATATGTCAATGTACATACAATGATGAGAATATGAAGATATTTAGCAGGGATCAATCCAAATGGATACTAGTTCCAATGTCACCTGGTATATGTATTTCTAAAAGGATGTTTCTTCAAACACAAAAATAGAAATAGAAAATGAGTAAGATTTCATACACTTCAGTAATCAGATCAATCATGTGTTCTATATTATGTTTTAGACTAGATATTGCCTATGCATTAAGCATGATAGGAAGATATCAAGCTGATATGGGAGAACATCATTGATCTTCTATTAAGGATAAAACCAACTATCTGATAATAATTATATCTTCATAGTGTATGAAGGTGGCAAGGATCTGGTCATCAGGGGTTATACTGATGCTAGTTTTCAGATATATCAAAGTGATCTAATGTTACAGTCATGATATTTTTTCTATCTCACTGAAGGAGTTGGGATCTAGAAGTGTTAAAAGGAGCTATTTGATGATTATTCTATAATAGAGTCTAAATATATAGTTTCATCTGATTGATCCGAGGAATCCATTTAGATTCGAAACATTTTCTATGATATTAAAGTTCTACACAGCAGAAATGAACATATGACATAATATCATGATAACACCACAGTGGTGAATATTTCAACAAGTGACAAGGTTACACCAACGGAAAAAGAACGTACTTTAGAAATATTACATATTGAAGGATTTATATCAGAGGGTTAATTTATAATTTAGTGGATTTTATATAGAATAAAACGTGTCCAACCCCTTTATTATTGGCATGTCTTAACATAAGAATGAGTATCATATGAGAGCTAACAGACTGATGGTTCTTAGTAGTTTCCATTTATAAATGTGGGATTCTATTAGAGTTGGTTCTCTAGAACAAAATTATATTTAATTTATGATAACATGTAATCATATTTTATAATACTACTAAACACCTTATCACATCATGATTGTTTTTATATGTAACATAGTATGTGATGATATCCTAAAATAGATTTTCCCAAAAAATGTCATAGAAGTTCCCCACTATGATGAGAACACATAAGTGTCACAAAAATATTCTTAAATATATGTTATATTGCCCTATAATATCCTTTTAAGGGAAAAAAATTTAGGCTACCAAGGGTGGAGACTGGTTGGACATTGAGACACCCTGTCATAGCATATAACCTTGGAAATATCCAATGTAGGATATTATGAGAATGAGACCTGCCAGTAGAAAATACACATTTATATGTGTATTTGGATTTTCATATCTATGAATTTGTTTATTGATCAATAGAATTTAATATTATTATTAATGATTATTATAAGTTGCGTAATTTGATTTATTGTAGAAAACTATGAGGAAAAATGTTCACAATGAGATAGGATACATTGGGTGCCTCATGAGTAATATTACATTAATGAATAATGAGATAAATTATTTTCCCTGTTTATAATTAAATGGAGTTTTATATCTTAGTACATTTTATGGAAATGATATAGCCAAAATAAATCCATGGTCATGGTGTTCTATAGAAATGTTCAGTTTTGGAAAACTCAAATAAAAAATCACCTAACAAATTGGTAGATGAAACTAGCATGAAACCATCTTGATTAAGGATATCATGATAAAATAATATTTCACATAGTAATTGTATGTAGGATATATTATGTAATTAATGAATTAACTTCTTTCTCTATGGCTTTCTTGGAATGTTTCTATATTCTATCCATGGACATTAGGATTCTTCACGTAATACCACTTAGAAAGATTCCATGAGGTTCAACACAATATGTGAATTCAGAATATCAGTTAAATAATATTAAATTATTAATTATTTAAAAATACAAATAAATATTATTCCTTCCCAAGGTATAATAATTCCTCACGTTCACTTCATTGCATATATTCTATCACCAACTATTCAAGAGAATATATTGTGAGTGGAATTTATCAAAAAATATTTACTTGATATTTAGGGAATATAATATTTATTTATTTATTGAATAATAATGAAGTGAAATTTATTTGTTAAATAAATAGTGATTAATAAATTATAGATAAATATTGTGTTGGAATGACAGACCAACCTTATAGAACTGGTGAAAAATAATTTATTTTTAATATTATTTGAAAACACAATGTTTTTTATTTATAATTTAAGTCCATGTTGAGATATAATATTATTATTATTATAATACAGATGGTGTTATATATGGATTAAGTTAATATTAAAGGGAATGTAAATAAATATTTATTTCAAACCATATAGATATTAAAACAAATTATATTTTTTCAAGTCAGATAATTCTCTTTGTTTTATTGTGCAATAGGAATACATAGAATACTCTTGAATCCCTAGAGGGTTACCTTCTCTAAGAACTATCCATAGATGTGTGACAGATCTTCCCCAACCTCGCACTCTTGAGTTAAGAGATATCAAAGATAATCCTCAGTATGGGATTCATAAGGTGATCATAGGTGAATGACTCAAGTGATAGGATATTCGGTGATAGGCACAAGAGATTCCTATGGTGAAGTTCAGAGAATTGTAGAACATGTGTGGATGAACACTGGAGAGAATCTAATTTTTATTCATACAAAACAATGACATTAGAAAGTTGATCTGTTTATAGATCCATCAAGGAAGTTATAATTTTCACAAGGTAATTATTTAATTTTTAAGAACTCGGATATTTATTTCAGGTATGTTTTTTCTTTTCTGGTCATTTTTGAGAAAAATAGGAAAATCTGGAAATTTTATAAGTACACGTCATGTACTTTATAAGTACATGTCGTGTACATTGATGTAGTGTCAGGCTATGTGTTGGCCGTGTCCGGGTCACACACACAGTGTGTAGGGGCGATGTGGAGGCCGCTTAAAGCGGAGTACGGAAAGGCCAAGTACACGTCGTGAAACCCAGAAGTACACTCCGTGTACTTTTTTTCATTAAACAGACTGGGGCCGCGCCTGATAGATAGAACATTCTTCTTCTTCAAGTTCTTTGTCCGAGAGAAACCGTACATTTGGTGAACTTCCCCGAGCCCCCGAGCCTCCATCCATTCACCGAATTGACCGTCATTGATTGGATTGGAACCACAGTGAGAATCCCTTCCTTATCCTCGATCTTTGTTTTCCAATTCCTCTTCTTTCTCCAGATATCATGGGTTGAGTGTTATGTGAATTTTCATAGATCTACACTCTTCTAAGGATAGTCAGTCATCGTAGTTCAAGTATATCGATCTTCTAGGATCGAGGTAGGTGTTTTGTGTCATTCGATAGGAAGTCTTTGAATATTTTCTGCAACTCCACAAATTACCTTGAACAGGGTATTGTGTGTTTCCTGTTTTGCCCTTGTGGTTTGTCTGCTTTGCTTATATGCCTATGTAGAGGATATTGCTCGTGAATAGGGTAATATTTACTATGCTCTGGATGTTTTTCCATTCATGTTTTTCCTGTTAGGCATTTTTCTAGTTTCCATGCCTAGTTATAGGACAAATGGAACTATTGTACAGTTATGCTTTGATGCCTTAGAATGATATCCATGTAGTTCTTATGGATTACTTGGGGCAATAATCATGCTATGAATGTTGTTTTACATGTGGCTGTGAAAACCTATTGTAGTAGACCATAGTTAGAATGGGCATAAGGGCTTCTCCAGAGTGTCTTTAATTTATGATGCAAGACTACAAGGGGAATTTGCGTCAAGTTCTTCCTCTGAGAGTCTGTAGTTCCTTGATGCAGGCCACAGCGGGAATGAGATATTTAGTGCTTCCCTAGAGAGCCTTTAGTACGATATGAGACTATATGGGGACTTGATGGTGAGTGCTTCCTCAGAGTGTCTATTTATTCATGATTAGCCGAGCCAGAGGGGTGAGACTGTGTGTGCCTCCCAGAGGGTTTCTAGTACTTGTAGGTTGAACCACCAAGGTTAGGCTTTGAGAACTACCTAGGGGGTTACCTGTTGTTCTACATGTTGATTGGCTGTTACTTGTGTACTTTCTCTACTACACACTATGGATTGTAGTTGTTGTGTGCTTTTTTGTTTACTGCTTTCTGTACTTTTACTTTCCATGTATTCACTGACTGTTAGGCACAGATCTTTGGGTGGTTTCCTACTGGTACCTTCTCTCACATCCTTTCTAGGCCATGCTTTTGGGCCCAAACAGACTATATTGTTGCAGGTATAGATAAAGGTATGCACCCTTCTACTTCAGGTACATGACATGCTGTGGAGCTGGAGAGCATGGGACCAAGCTATAGCTTGAGATGCTGAGGACATTACCTGTTTTCTTTTACAGTTTGGTTTAGTATTGTATTCAGCATTGTGACTTTTTTGGCTGCTTTCCTAGACATATGTATCATGTATCATTTTATATACATGTGTGTGTGCTCCAGATGTTTACTGTTAGTCTTCTGTTATTTATCATTTACTCTTGAATGGATGGTTACGGTTCTAATATTGTCTATTTTCTTTTCTTTCATTGTGTACTCTTCCAATGAGGGCATTGTTTCCCCACTATCACACCCAAGGCCCTCACTGCTAGTCAGCAGCCTCTGGAATATGGGGAAATGCTCTTGAGGCCATGTGGCAAACGGGGTACGAGCCACCTCTAGGTGGCTTTTAGAATCGGGACGTTACAAATTGGTATCATAGGGTTTCTTTTCTCTTGATTTACTGTTTGGATTTATCCAGGGATAGGACGGATTCAGTACTTGGTATTAATCGTTTCTTGGGAGTAGCAAACCCGTGTATAGGGAAAATCCAAACTACCTCGTTTATTGCAGTTTTCTAGTTCTGAGATTTTACAGTTGATATGATTTAACCGAGAGTGATTCACAAGACTTGTGTTGTTATTGTTTTTTCTATTATGGTTCTATTTCTGTCGCAACCCGATGAGATTAGGGTATGCCATCTCATGCATTATCTTGGAACTTGTTAGAAATCACATGTCATGCATTCTATCCATTCCATCTAGGATGCATTATTGATTTCATGTTGTTGTGATAGACGTTGTGTAGATTATGCATGTTTTTATAATAGATGCTTTGATAGAATCTCTTTTATTTGATAAAGGATTGTTTGTATTGTATCTTGCATAAATGAGTGCCAAATTTTGGTTTTTCATGTGTTATGGGCCCTCTTGAATCAGAAATTGGTGAATCATTGACCTGTTGATCCTTATATAGGACTTCTTTGGATTCCAGGTTTGGTTTGTGTGGAGTATACACCCTCATGGATTGGAATTTGGCACCTTCATGCCTTGTTTTCTGTGTTTTTGGTCTTCAGTGTAGTTTCTGAGCTACTGCTCGGAAAAACCCAAAATACCCAGCATGTACTTTATGACTACACGCCATGTAGTTTTTGACTGAGTCGCTGACTGTGTGAGAAGGAACATGGTGTTGAGGAAATGTATTTAGGAAGACGCCATGTATGGTAGTTTCATGCAGTGTAGTATAGAGCCATGTACCCGGTCATGTCACTAACAACACGGGTCGGGGGAGCTCGAGTAGAACACACCGTGTTGGTAAAGAACACACAGTGTAGTCTTGTTCCAGGTACTCGACCATGTCACGAACAACACGAGTCAGTGTTATCTCTTCCTATACATGTCGTGTTTGTTTGGAACACACCATGTAAGGGTCAGCTGTCTACCCGGATGTGTCACTAACAACACGGGTCGGGAAAAATCTTCAAGTACACGTCGTGTTTGTTCGGAACACGTCGTGTATCCCCAGCCATGTAACCGGCCGTGTAACTAACAATACAGGTCATTGAAACCTTTTCTACTACACGTCGTGGCTACAAGGAACATGCCATGTAGTCTTAGTTTAAGAAGACCATGTGGGTTAGCCATGTAAGGAGACTCGGGCAAGGGAATAGATTAAAGTACACTCCATGTAGAGTTTATACACGTCGTGTAGTCATGTTTTGTAAAACATGAGTGTTTCCATCTCCTGTTTCCATTTTGTACTCCTTTGTTCTCTGTCCTTGGTATTCCTGATCTATGATGTGCTTTTGATCATTCAGACCTATGCCTCCAAGACATCCTTCGGTTGTACGTTAGTTGCAGGATGGTGGTCGAATGCCAGATATGGCTGATCAAAGACTTCATACCGATCCTCCAGTCATGCCAGCCTTGGCACCGGCTGTCGTACCAGTTGCAAGCACTGATGCACAGTTTATGGAATGATTTATGAGGATGATGTCGACCTTTCAGGGAGCACCACCTCCTGACACGACTATGGAAGACTTGATGCGGGTTTTCTAGCAGCAGCATCCTCCTACATTTTGGTGGAAGGAGGACCATAGGCTGCAGAGTCATGGATGGAAGCCATCCTGACTATATTTTAGAATATAGAAACACCTACAGTGTAGAATATCGCTACCTATATGCTAAGATACTCCGCCAAGAGGTGGGGGGATGTGATCTCACAGATGGTTCATCAGTAGGTTATGGATTTGGAGGAGTTCGAGTGCGTGTTTTACGACTACTTCTAACCAGAGACCCTGAGGCCCGATCGAGCCCAGGAGTTCATTAGCCTAGAGTATTTTACGCTTTTTTTTATGGAGTATTCCTCTCGTTTCACCGAGCTGCATCATTTCATACCCCTCTGGGGTGGATATGGAATGTTCTTAGTAAGGAAGTTTGAATATGGTCTTAGGTGGGAGATCTACTCGTAGGTGAATATCTTCCAGTTGACTTCCATCACTTCCATCATCAACCAAGCCCTGATTGGGGAGCGTAATCTGAGAGACTTCAGAGCTGCGATCCAGGGTGGTTCTGCTTCTAGATCTAGTATTCCTCTAGTTGACAGTAGGAAGCACCATAGGGAGTTTATGTGCGGTGATATGAGGAGGCGAGATGCATCTTCAGGTTGCCAAGTAGTATGATACCAGTGAGGAAGGGCAGGGCACATGAGGCTAGAGTGCAAGAGAGACCCAATAGAGTGATGATCTTGTGGCAAGATGGGTCACCCTCAGCATTTCTGCCAGGTTTTCTCACCAGTAGCTGGTGACGGGGGTCCTTCCATGACTCCTCATTCAGCAGCAGCCCCACCTATTTCTCACTAGTCGGGGTACTGGAGTTCTTCTGGTCATTTGGGCTGAGGTGGAGGTCAAGGCCGTGGTGGTCATTCACTAGCCATTCAGCAACAAGCAGGCCTTTTACAGTAGTAACCCATTTCAGAGTGGAAGTGGAATGATGTTGCGATGGACTTCATGACCGGATTTCTAAGGTCGCCTTGAGGGAATGATGTTGTTTTGGTTATCGTCGACAGTCTTACGAAGGTTGATCACTTCATACCTATCAAGGAGACTTTCAGTGTTGATGATATGGGATGACTATACATCTGAGAGATTGTACGTCTACATGGAGTTTCACACTCCATTGTTTTTGACAGGGATGCGAGCTTTACTTCTCGGTTCTGGCAGGGGATTCAAAGGGCCTTGGGTAAATAGGTACTTATGAGTACAACATACCATCCCCAGATAGATGGCCAGTCCGAGCGTGCGATCCAGGTGCTTGAGGATATGATCTAAGCTTGTATTCTAGACTTTGGTGGTTCTTGGGAGAACCATATCCCTCTTATGGATTTTGCCTACAACAACTATTTTTAGGTGACTATTAAGATGGAACCTTACAAGGACTTGTACGGTAGGCCATGCTGATCACCCTTATACTAGCTTGAGGCAGGAGAGGCAGCTTTATTGGGACCTTGTCTTGTTCAGGAGACCTCAGAGCAGATAGAGTTGATTCGGAAGAGAATGGCTATAGCACAGTCATGATAGAAGACTTATGCTGATCAACAGAGACGACCTATGGAGTTTGAGTTCGGGGATCAGGTTTTCTTGCGTGTCACAGTGAGTTTGGGACACAAGAGGATTCGGAGATAGGGTAAGCTTTCACCACGGTACTTCAGGCCGTTTGAGGTAATGGAGAGATTTGGGACAGTTTCTTATCGGTTGTAGTTACCTCAGAGGTATCGGGATATGCATGACGTCTTCCACGTCTCTTGGCTCCGACGTTACTTTTCAGACCTTTCTCATGTCTTTCAGCCCGAGGAGGTTGAGAAAGAACCGAATGAATCGTTTGAGGGGCATATTATCCAGATTTTCGATCGCAGTACGAAGGTTCTCAATGGGTGGTATGTTCCTCTAGTACGGGTACTATGGCTACACATGTGAGTACAGGGCGAGACCTAGGAGAGGGAGACCAGTGTATGATCTCATTGGCAGGAGCTGTTCAAGGTTTCATCTTCTACAACTCTCTAGGGAAATTCGGGGACAAATTTCTTTATGGGGGAAATTTTGTAAGAACCTGGATCTTCGTTTTAGGAATGTTTTTCCTTTTATGTTCATTTTTGAGAAAAAGAGGAAAATATAAAAATTTTCTAAGTACACACTGAGTACTTTATAAGTACACACAGTGTACTTTGATGCAGCACCAGGTCGTGTGCTGGCCGTGTTGGGGCCACACACATGGTGTGTAGGGGCGATGTGGATGCTATGCAGTTTATTTTTTTTCATTAAATGGAAAGGGGTCGTGCCTGACGGACAGAACTTGATTCTTCTTTAGGTTCTTCATCTGAGAGAAATCATATGACCGTGGAACTTCCCTGAACCCCCGAGCCGATGTCCATTCTCCGAATCGACTGTCGTCGATTGCATTGGAACCGCGTCTGTAAGCACTTCCTTCTCCTAGATATTGGTTTTCCAATTCCTCCTCTTTCTCAAGATATCATGGGTTGTGAATTTTGTGAGTTTTCTAAGATCTACGCCATTCTAAAGAGAATCAGTCATCTTGGTTCAATTATATCGATCTCCTATAATCGAGGTAGGTGGTCTGTGCCTTTCTGTAGGATGTCTTTCAATATTTTGTGCAATTCCACTAATTCAATTAAATATGGTATTGTGTGTTTCCAATTTTTCCCTTGTGATTTTTCAGCTTTGCTTATATGCCTGAGTAGGGGATATTGCTGGTGAATACTGTAATCTTTACTATGCACTAGATTATTTTCCATGCATTTTTTTCCTGTTAGGATATTTTCTAGTTTCCATGCCTAGTTTTAGGATAATGGAACTATTGTACCTTTATGCTGTTGTGCCTCATAATGATAGCCAAGTAGTTCTTGAGGTTTACTTGGGGCGATACGTGCGCTATGCATGTTGTTTGACATGGGGCTGTGAGAACCTAGTGTAGTAGACCATAGGAATAATGGATGTAAGGGCTTCTTGAGAGTGTCTTTAATTTACGATGGGAGACCACGGGGGGAATTGACGTTGATTGCTTCCTCAAATAGTCTGTAGTTCCTCAACGTGTGCCACAGGGGGAATGAGACCTTGAGTGCTACCCCAAAGATCCTTTAGTACGATATGAAACTATATAGGGAATTGACAGTGATTTCTTCCTCAGAGAGTCTATTTATTCTTCTTTAGCCGAGCAATAGGGGTGAGACTATTAGTGCCTCTTAGAGGGTTTCTAGTACATATAGGTTGAACCATCAGGGTTAGGCTTTGAGAACTACCCAGGGGGTTCCCTATTGTTCTACTTGTTGATTGGTTGTTACTTGTGTACTTTCTCTGCTAGACACTGTAGATTGTTGCTGCTGTGTGCTTTCCTGTTTACTGCTTTCAGTACTATTACTTTCCACGTATCCACAGACTGTTAGGCACATATCTTGGCTGGTTCCCTACAGGGACCTTGTCTCACACCCTGTTTTGGCCATGCTTTTGGGCCCAAAATTACTATATTGTTTCCGGTATAGATAAGGGCAAGCGCCCTTATACTTCAGGTACTTGACATGCTGTGGAGCTGGAGAACATAGGACCAAGCTATGGCTTGTGATGCTGAAGAGTTTAGCTGTTTTCTTTTGCACTTTGGTTTAGTATTGCTTTCATCATTATTATTTGTTTGGATGCTTTACTAGACATATGTATCATGAATAATTTTATATACCTGTGTGTATGCTCCAGTTTCTTACTGTTCGTCTTCCGTTGTTTATCGTTTACTCTTGTATGGATGGTTATGGTTCTGCTGTTGTCTTTTTTTTTCTTATGCTATGTACTCAACCAATGATGGCATAGTTTCCCCACTATCACACCCAAGACCCTCACTACTAATCGGAAGCCTCTAGCGTTTGGGGAAATTTTCTTGAGGCCATGTGACCAACCGGGTACGGGGCACCTCTTGGTGGCTTTCAGAACAAAGACATTACATAATTGATTAAATTAATTATAAATAACATGTGATGATCCTTTTCATTAGTTCCAATGGTTTATCTATTGTCTTCATTCTTGGATTCAATTATTTTGATCACAACATTTATCTTTCAATATATCTCATATTTACCATCATTCATGGTAAAAATAAAAGTTGGTGATGACCATTAGAAGTTTTTGTTGTTCCCAGAACCTATAAAACATTACAATTAAATGTAGTGTAACGTCCCAGTTGGTCACATGTCCTCAATCACATTTCCCTAAATGCCAGATGCAACCGACTAGTAGTGAGGGTCTTGGGTGTGATATTGGGGAGAATATACCCTCATCGGTAGAGTAAAGTAATGGAAATAAATAGATAGAAATAGATAAGAAATTATGTTAGGTCCACAAGGCTGAATACCCTGAGGGGGGGGTGAATCAGGGTATGAATAATTTTAAAATTAACGCCCATTATGATATTGTTTTGCTATTAAGAAGAACACTCTTCTCTCTCTTTCCTGTTGCACAATGTAAACAGAAATTAAAGCATGCACAGGACACAATGATTTTTACTTGGTTCACCCTCACTGGGCTATGTCCAAAGAGCGTATGCCGACAAGTTTTTGGTCGTACCAAATTCCACTAAACATCGCTAACTCTGGATACAAGGTTCAGATACAGTCATTTTGTCCCATGCTTAGTAACTTTACAAGATTTAGGGTCAGCTCACTGCTTTCCCAAGGGTCACTCCATGTTTCTCTCTCTGGCTCACTGTCAGTGGAGAGGATCACCTTCTTCCTCTTCCTTTGCTCACTACTCTGGAAATGATCCACTCATAGTTTATAGACCTATAGGTATCTTAATTTTCATGAAATAATGCATCTTACTCTTTATGTAGATGCTCTGTTAAAGTACAACTTTCACCCGTAGATGAATATCTCTTTACACCGAAGGTATCGGGAAAACATCCAGCTTCCACGTAGCCTGAAGAACACTGCTAGAAATAAACCTTACTTAGCGAGCAAGTATCAGTGCACAAGTCACAACTGTTGCGCAAGTCTTCATAAACTACTTGCGCGACTCAATCTTCTGAAACTCCAAACCTGCGCGACTCACTTCCTTCCTCTCCTAAACCACCTCAGGCGTGCAACTAACACTTGGCGCGCAACTTCCAATACTGGCGAGCAAGTCCCACTTGCGCGACACACCAACACCTGTGCAACCACCACACCTGCATGATGGGAGCTCTGAATCTTCAACGTGTTGAACTCCAGTTAAGAATGAGGATGGGTGGTCCAGTATTTATAGTCAATTTGACCACCCTACGCGACGGCACCCAAGTCATCCCTCGGCGCACAAGTCTCTTCCCCTGCAAGTCACGTGCGTGACACACTTTCAAACTTGCGTGAACCTCTTTCCTTTGCCATATTTTGACCTTATAATCTTGAAAAAGAATAGTTGCTCAAGTTATCATGCTTCCAAAGCATCGGCGTGCAAGTCTCCTCACGGCGCGCAAGTCATCTGCGCGACACCACCAATACTTGCGCGGCATTTATCCCTTTGCCATATTTTGGTGATCTGATTATGAAAAACTTATGGCGTGCATGTTTCCAAGTCTTCATGTACACGGCACGCAAGTCCCTTTTCCAAAAACCAATTTTCATCATTTGTGGATTTTTAGGCCCAAAAATTTGGCAAACATTGGAAAACAGTGTCACCTTGTATCTGTTCTTTTTATGCCGCCTCCATATCATTAATTCCTTTATCGATGTTCTTGACTCAAACATAGATCATTGAACTCAGCTCTTGAACATGAAATTCCATCATAAAATCCTCTCTGTTAAAAAATTTGTATATCATTATTTTGCTTTTTCAACAATTACCACTCATGTCCACTTTGTCAACAAACACAATCACCTAAAAAATGCTTCATAATACCTTGTGGGATTTTTTCCCAACAATCACCCCCTTTGTGTTTGTTGAAAACCCTTCCATAAAAAGATACATCATTGATTCTTTATCCACCATTCACCTCATTGCGATTCTGATACCGATCAAGGATTTACTAAACACATACTCCAATCCCACATGAGCAATGCTCAGCGTGAGAAATAAGAGTAAATGAAAATTACATCAATGAATCACTTCAACTCTAATATCCACTATTGACCCCAAACTGATACCAATTTTTACCAAACTGATACCAATTGTTTGAAATATTCTTACCACATTACAACATCTCTCTTTTTTCTTTTATCATGATCATCAGATGTTGTGATATTTATTCTTTGATCGATCACTTCTAGAATCGTCAGATTGTATATGCTCCCCCTGTCTCACAGCTTCAACACCTCTTTAGCCCTATTTCCTATGTTTTCTAAGCTAAGCTCGGGCTAAGAACATTTAACTAGCTTAAACTCCCCCTATCTGACTGGTCCACCTGTCAGCTTCTCCCCTTATCTGTTAATATTTCTTAAATAGCCACACTATCTCCCCCTGGAATAATAACTATTTTCTCCCCCTTTGTCAACAATCCCAAAGGTTACTCCTTTTAAGTCCATAACAGAGTAGAGAACACATATCATCACATTAGGGAAAACACATCATACCTCGGGGAGAGGGGGTTTCACATCAACACACTTTTATGTGTGGGGAATCGACTGAACTCCCAGAGCCAGTCAATGCCTTTCGAATGCTTCCTTGGGTAAGGCGTTTGTCAAAATATCTGCAACCTGTAACTCTGTAGGCACATATTCCAACATCAGAAGCCCTTGCTACACTTTCTCCTTGATAAAATGATATTTGATCTCAATGTGCTTTTTCCTTGAGTGATGAACTGTATTTTTTCTAAGATTGGTAGAACTTGAGTTATCACACTGGATTCTGATCGGAGACTTCACCTCAACTCCCATATCGTCAAGATGCTGCTTCATCCACAATAACTGTGTGCATGCTTGAGTGGTTGCAATATAATCAGCTTCTGCGGTGCTTAATGAAATGAAATACTGCTTTTTGCTTAACTAAGCAATACATAGTCGGCCAAGATAGAATGCACCTCTAGATGTTGATTTCCTGTCATCTGCTGAACCAGCCCAGTCTGCATCAGTATATCCCAATTACTCTGTCTAAGATTTGTCGTTATATGTCAAACCGAAGTCCACCATACCCTTGGAACACCGAAGTATTCTTTTCACTGTGAACATGTGACTTTCCTTGGGATTACTCTGGTATCTTGATGCTTGGCATGTAGCAAAAACAATATCAGGCCTTGTCATGGTCAAGTACAACAAACTTCCTATAATTTGCATGTATTCTGTGATATTAACTAACTTGCCATCCTCGACTTTTTATAATTTCATCCGAGTAGCAACCAGAGATTTCATCTCCTTGGAATTTTCCATGACAATCCTTCTTAATACCTCCTTGGCATATTTGGATTGAGAAATGAATGTTCCATTCCTTCCTTATGTCACATGTAGACCAAGGAAAAATATTAGCTCTCCAATCATTAACATTTCAAACTCATGTTTCATGAATTCGGAAAACTGTCTGCACTGAGCTTCATTCGATCCACCAAATATTATGTCATCAAAATAGACCAACACCATCATCCTTTGATTGCTATTATTTTTGAAATAGAGATTGTAATCAACTCCACCATGCTGAAAACCAAGCTTCTTCAGGTACTGATCAAGCCTTGAGTACCATGCTCTTGGTGCTTGTTTCAGCCCATACAATTCCTTCTTCAGCCTACAAAAGTTGTTCTCATCCTTATGAATAAGAAAACCATCTGGCTTCTCAATGTACATCTCTTCTTCCAGAACCCCATTTAGAAATGCAGATTTGACGTCCATCTGGAACACTTTAAACTTTCTTTGCACTGTTATGGAAAAAAATAATCTGATTGTCTCCAGTCTTGCAACCGGTGCAAATGTCTCATCTTCATCTATTCCCTCTATCTGGGAGTATCCCTTGCACACTAGTCATTCTTTGTTTTGAATCACAGTTCCATCTTCATTCATCTTGTTGTGATAGACCCATTTAGTCCCGATGACATTCTTTTCTGCTGGACTCGAAAGAATCTCCCATGTCTGGTTCTTCTTGATTTGATCAAGCTCTTCATTCATACCATGAACCCAGATTTCATCTTCAGCAGCATCGGAAAAAAATTTCAGCTCCACCTAAGATGAAAATGATGTTTGCTATAATGAATTCATTCTTTAAGTCTGAATTGGAGCTGTCTGATCACCAATGATATTCTGCCTATCAATTTCAGCTCGATGCTTTGGCTTCCATGCAGACACAGACTTGAAACATTCTTGTTCATCATCAATATCTTCCTCTGAGTCAGCCTCTACCACTTCTACTCCCCCTGTGTCACTTAACTCATCATTACATTCATCCATAAACTTTTCACTAGGTCGTTGAGTATTCTGTTCATTTTTTACTATAGTGACATCATTTCTCTCAAAAAAATTTCCGAGCATCTTGTTGAAGCATTTATATGCTTTTCTTTTCCCTAAGTAGCCAACGAATATCCCCTCATCTCCTTGGGCCTCAAACATCCTGTGATTTTCTTTGTTGAGAATGAAACACTTACTTCAAAAGATTAGAATGTATTTCAACGTTGTATTATTTCCATACCACAGTTCATACGGAGTCTTCCCTTGCATCAGACATAATAGAGACCTATTCGAAACATAGACCGATGTCAAAACTGCTTCCTTCCAAAATTTCTCTGGTAGGTATTTATCAATAAGCATCATTCTGGCCATGTTTTTGATGAACCGATTTCTCCTTTCAACCACTCCATTCTATTGGGGAGTTATCACTGATGAAAATTGATGGTTTATTATGTGTTTCTAAAGATAGTCTTCAACTTGACTGTTTGTGAATTCCATACAGTTATCAGTATGAAGCATCAGAATTTTCTTCCCAAGCATCATTTTAGATTCCCTCCTATACTGCTTGATACAACTGAACACCTATGTCTTATGGGTAATGACAAATACCCAAGCCATTCTGCTGTAATCATCAATGAAAAAAACATAGCACCTTTTCCCATTAATGGCTCGTGGTGAGATAGGTCCACATACATCAACATGCACCAATTCAAGAACTCTTGTTGATTTCCATTCCTTTGGCCTATATGTCTTTCTGATGATCTTCCCTTGTTGACAAGCATCTCATGTATGAGTACGATCACATGATAGTTTGGGAAGGTCTCTAGCAGCATCAAATTTTACCAGATCTTCCATGGATGGTTGATATAGGTGACCATGTCGCTTATACCACATCTGGTTTTCTTCCTCTCTGGATAAAAGGCACAAATCTTCTTCCCCACTTACAAGGTAAAGAATTCCCTTTGTCCTTTTTCCTTGTAGAACAACTGATCCATCTTTTTCTTTCACAACACACATCTTCATGGTAAATCTAATAGAGTGCCGAGAGTCACATAATTGACTGACACTGAGTAAGTTATGAGTAAGCCCCTCTACTACCATGACTTCAGCACGTCTTATTTTTTTCCCCCAAATTTAACCTTTACAGACCCAACAATCTCCAGCCCTTCATCATTCCCAAACTTGAAAAATCCTTCATTGTCATATTTTATTTCTATAATTAGATCCTTGTTCCCTGTCATATGGGATGTGCAACCACTATTAAGGATCCGTATTCCTGAATGATCTGAAGCTTTAAAGTAAATTTCCGCAACTACTGCCTTTTCTTCTTTCTTCTTCTTGATCCTATCTTTTTCCTTCCCACTCGGCATAGATTTAGACTTCTGTTCTTTCTCAGAGTATGATGGACCAGCTTCATATTGCAAAGCCGCAAATCTATTCTGAATTTTTAACTCACCTGTGGGTTTATTAATCTACTGCTTGCGAACGTTTTGATTCTGCTTTGGCTCATTTCTCTGTATGGTCGATCTACAGTACCTAGCCTTGTGTCCAAATCCTCTACACCAAAATTAGTGTCCATCGAAATATGTTATAGAAAACTGTTCTCTATTTGGATGGCACCTCTGTTCTTGTTCCCTTCTATATATCTTGGCTATGGAAGACACATACTGTGAATGTCCCATCTTCCCACAAAAATTAAACCTGATATATGGTGCATTACTTTGTGTTACTTCAGCACTATGATTTTCCCTTTGGGATCTCTGAATATTCTGATTATGTTTTGTGCCCAAATCAACCTTCAATTTTGGGACAGGTGCTTGCGGTCTGACATCAATTACCATAGAGTTTTGTTTCTTATCAATCCCTGAATCAACCTTAGCATTTCAGTTTTCTTGCTGCTTCACTCCAGCTGAACTACGATCCTCCTCTTTCATCTCTTATGTCTTCTGAATGGCCTACTTTTCTGATATCACATTGGGGGTCAAGTGTTTTTCTTGATCCTTCATTTTTCATAACAAACTGACCACTTCTTCTTCAAGCTCTTTGATACGTCTAACCTGCTCCTTTCTTGTGTTAGTCATACAATCAATTTCCTTCTTTTCTTCCTCAATTTTAAGCTTATTCTCAATAATCTTTTCTGAGCTCTCCGGTGTTGAGGATTTTAGTTTCTCAATTTCTTTTAACAGCTCAGACTTTTCATCATCATTTTTTTGCATATAGAGTTTGGCATCACGAACCACTTTATTGGATTTCTTCGTTTTGGCTCTCCAAACGTCTATCTCCTCAAGAGTTGCTTCCAATTCAGCTTCTATATCAACTCTCCCTTCAATTTCTTCTTCTTCTTCTTCACCTTCAGCTTCTTCCTTTTTCTTAGAACTACCAACAATCCCCACCAAGGAATTTACCCCACGATCTCAGAAATTTTATATATCCTCAACCTATTCATCCTCAGACTCATCTGAACTTTCAAATTCTTGTGAAAGAAGATTATTCTTCTTGACGAAATTTCTCTTGAATTGTTTCTTCCCTTTCAAAAATGCTGAAGTCTTCTTCTTGGGAATTTCAACTTCATTATCTTCATTATCATTATCTTGAAACTTCTTGGGGCATCTTGCCACAACATGACCAACCTTTCTACATCGAAAGCATCCTTGTGGAAGTTTCCCTTTAAACATTCCTCTTTCTCTTTGCAGATTTGAAGAAATGACCGACATCACCTCATCTGTCTCTTCTTCTTCTTGAAAATCTTCAATGGTTAGCTTCTTCGTGGCCTTGAATGCCACATCTTTGGATTTACCCTTTTCCACAGCATCGTTATCATCATTTCTCATTTCATATGTAATAAGAGTGTTGTGAAGGTTATCTAATGTCAGTTCTTTTGGGTCTTTATCTTCAAAAAACAAAACATTCAGATTGAACCGAGGTGGATGTTTTCTCAATATGCGCTTCTCAATTTTTATATATTTTATAATTTCTCCAAGACCCCACATGTCTTCCACCACAGCATTTACCCTGTCAATGAATGCATCAATAGGCTAATTCGGGTTCATTCTTAGATCTTCATACTTGTTCCACAACACTTTCATCTTGGCCTCTCTCACCTTTGTATCCCCTTCATATATATTCAAATGTTTTTCACACATGGAATGTGACGTTTTTCAAGACATCACATTTGTATATATAGGATTGGATAGCCCCCCCTAAGGCATTGACAGATTTGGCATCAGCATCCAGCTTTCTACGCTCAGCTTCTGATAATGCACCACTATTGATGTCAGCTATTATACCATGCATTGCTGCTATTAACAAATCCATTCCTAAATATTGGAAGTAGTATTGCATCTGATTCTTCCATAGCTGAAATTTTTTTCCATCGAAGATCGGAATCCCTTTATGAATAGTGACCTCTATTGAGAGAAGAACTACTGTCACCCTTTCCCTCTGATACACATTGTTAGGTCCACAAGGCTGAATACCCTGAGAGGGGGGTGAATCAGGGTATGACTAATTTTAAAATTAACACCTGTTCTGATCTTGGTTCGCTGTTAAGAAAAACACTCTTCTCTCTCTTTCTTGTTGCACAATTTAAAAAGAAATTAAAGCATGCACATGACACAATGATTTTTACTTGGTTCTCTCTGACTGGGCTACGTCCAACGAGCAAACGCCGACAAGTTGTCGGTCGTACCAAATTCCACTAAACTTCACTAGATGTGGATACATGGTTCAGATACAGTCATTATGTCCCAGGCTCACTACCTTTACAAGATTTAGGGTCAGCTCACTGCTTTCCCGAGGGTCACTCCCTGTTTCTCTCTCTCTGGCTCACTGCCAGTGGAGAGGATCACCTTCTTCCTCTTCCTTTGCTCACTACTCTGGAAAGGATCCACTCACAGTTTATAGACCTATAGGTCTCTTCATTTTCATGAAAGAATGAATCTTCCTCTTTAGGTAGATTCTCTTTTGAAGTACAAAATTCACCCGTAGATGAATATCTCTTTGCACCGAAGGTATCGAGAAAACTTCCAGCTTCCATGCAGCCCGAAAAACACTATTGGAAATAAACCTTACTTTGTGCGCATGTCAATCACGACATCCAAGTATCGGCACACAAGTCACAACTGGTGCACAACTCTTCTTAAATTACTTGCACGACTCAAGCTTTTGAAAATCCAAACACGTGCGACTCACTTCCTTCCTCGCCTAAACCACCTCAGGCGGGCAACTAAAACATGGCGCGCAACTTTCAATACTGGCGTGCAAGTCCCACTAGCACGACAAACCACCACCTGCGCGACCACCACACCTACGTGACGGGAGCTCTAAATCATCAAAGTGTAGAACTCCGGTTAAGAATGAGGAGGTGTGGTCCAGTATTTATCGGTAGTTTGACCACCCTATGCAACGACGCCCAAGTCAACCCTCGACGATCAAGTCTCGGCGCGCAAGAATCTTCCCCTGTAAGTCACATCCGTGACACACTTCCAATATTGCGCAAACCTCTTTCCTTTTCCATATTTTGATCTTCTTATCTTGAAAAACCATAGGCGCGCAAGTTCTCAAGTTCTAAGGCATCGGCTTGCAAGTCTCTTCACGGCGCGCAAGTCATCTGCGCGACACCACCAATACTTACATGACACTTATCCCTTTGCCATATTTTGGTTATCTGATCATGAAAAACATATGGCGTGCAAGTTTCTAAGCCTTCATTTACATGGCGCTCAAGTCCCTTTTCCAAAAACCACTTTTCTTCATTTGTCGATTTTTGGCCCCAAAAATTTGGCAAACATGGGAAAACTGCGTCACCTTGTATCTATTCTTTTTATACTACCTCCATATCATTCATTCCTTTATCGAAGTTCTTGAATAAAACATGGATCATTGAACTCAGCTCTTGAACTCAACATTCCATCATGAAATCCTTTTTGTCAACAAATTTGTATGTCATTGTTTTTCTTTGTAAACAATCACCACTCAGATGTCCACTTTGTCAACAAACACAATCACCTCAAAAATGCTTCAATGATACCTTGAGGGATTTTTTCCCAAAAAAGTAATAACATGTAAAAGTTAAACAACAGAAGACTAAAAGAAATAAGAAACTGGAGCATATATTTAAACAATGCATGATACATATTTCTAGGAAAACATTCAAAGACGTCATAAATTTGAAATATAGAACTAAACCAGAGTATAAAAGAAAATCAAGTAAACATCTCCACGACATCACAATGCTCATCTTGGTCCCATGCTCTACATCTCTAAAGAAATCAAGTACCTTATGTAGAAGGTATATTTACCATATCTATACGTGAAACAATATAATCTGTTTGGGCCCAAAATCATGACCTAAGCAGGTTGTGAGACGAATCCCAGTCAGAAACCACCCAATGATTTGTGCGTAATAGTTAGTGATTATATATGGCTGGAAATAAGAAAAATGAAACAGTATCAGGGAAGTACTTAAAAGTGAACAATCCTATAGATTCAAGTGCATTCATTTTCATATATCATGTAAGAAGATAATGAAAACAAATAACCCTCTGTGAATTACTCACAGCTAACCCCTATGGTTCGACCAATCAAACACAAGCAACCCAATGGGAAGTACTCACAGTCTAACCCCTTTGGTTCAGCTTTAGAAAAGACTCTTTGAGGAAGCACACACCGTCAACTACCCATGTGGTCTCATATTGGTATCTATAGACACTCTGGGGAAGCACTCAATGTCCAATACCCTATGTGGCCTCGTAATGAGGGAACTACAGACACTCTGAGGGAGCACAAATTTCATCCATATATGTTCATGCAACGTAAAATGTAAACAGACACTCTAGAGAATCCCTCAGCATCTATTCTCTCTATGGTCTACTATACCAAGTTCCCACATCCCTTTGTACATCAATCATGTACACACCATAAATGGAAGCCAAATTAAACCCCATAAACTACTTGGCCTAATTGTATACATCATATGACAACATGTTAGATAAAATTCACTCCATCTAATCAATACAAGGCATGTAAAAGAATGCATCCTAATATGAAAAGCTAAACAAAATGTTCAATATCATAACAAGCATGAGAAAAACACCCATAACATGGAAATTAACCCTATTCACAATCAAATAACCTATAATCAGGAACCAAATGCATAACATGCATTAACAAAGATAAAAAAATTAAACATACAAAACCTCATTCATGGGTATTGGAGGCATTTGAACATAATATTCAAAGACTAACTACGGAAAGTCACAAACCACCTACCTTGGTGTGGTATGATGGATATACATTAGCCTTAGGCCTTGAATTTCTTTATAACTCCATAGATCTACAAAAACATCTAAATTTTTCAACCATGGAAATCTCATGAATGAAGAGGAATCGGGAAAAGTGTCTCTATTAGAAAGAGGAGATTACCGTTTTGATTCCAACACAATCGATGGTGGTTGAATCAGAGAACATATGATTGATCGGGGCTTAGAGAAGATCTGTCGGCCTCATTCGCTCCTGGATGAGATGATTCAAAAAGAAGGTATTTTTATGAACGAGACGTGTCGTCAATCCACTATAACAATTAAAAAGAAAATTACATGGAATGTTATTTAAATGTACATTGTGTGTACTTTCCTTAACTGGCCTCCGCTTTAGGCAGTCTTCAGGTCACCCCACATGGCCATGTACTCGGCCATTACACAACTAGTACACGATCACCACGGGGAACAAGATACACGTTGTGTACTCCATAGTACATGGTGTGTACTCATTAAATTTCTAGATTCTCTTCTTTTTCTCAAAAACACCAGAAAATAAAAACCCATACCGAAAAGGATGATCTGGGTTCTTACAGACATCCACCTATAAAGAAATTCATCCCCAAATTACTCTAGCAAGGTGGTGTAGAAGATGAATCCTCAAACAGCTCCAGCCACTAGATCGTACACCTGCCCCCATCTCCCAAGTATCATATTGTACCCACACGTGCTTCCATAACATTCGTACTAGTAGAAAAACTGACCTCAGAGAACCCTCACACTACGATCAAAAATATGGATAGGGTGCTCCTAGAATGATGTGTTCACCTCAAGCTCAACCTCATCTTGTTGAAAAAACATGAGAGCTATATGAGAAGTAACGTCGTAGTTGAGAAACATGAAAGACGTCATGCATATCATGGTACCTCTGAGGTAACTACAACTTATATGAAACCATCCCGACCCTTTCCAAAACATCAAACGGTCCGACGTACCTTTGTGAAAGCATACCATATCTCCAAATCCTCTTGTGTCCCAAACTCGATGGGACCCAGAGAATACCCCGATCTCGAACCTTAAACTCTAGAGGTCATCTCCATGGATCAACATAACACTTATATCATGATTGTGAAGTAGCCATCTTATTCTGAATCAACTCTATTTGTTCTTTGGTCTCTTAGACAAGATGAGGTCCCAACATAACTGACTCCCCTTCCTCCAGCTAGTATAAGGGTGATCATAATGGCCTACAGTACAAATCCTCATAAAGTTCCATCTAAATAGATTCTTGAAAACTATTATTATAGGAATACTCCACAAGAGTTATGTGCTTCTCCCAATAACCTCCGAAATCTAGTACACATGCATGTATCATATCCTACTACACTTGAATCGTACACTCGAACTGGCCATCTGTCTTGGGATGGTAAGCTGTACTTAGAAGTACCTATATACCCAAATCCTTCTCCAGTCCCTGCAAGACCTGTGAAGTAAAACGTTCATCTCTGTCCAAAATGATGGAGTGTGATGCTCCATGTAAACGTATAGTCTCTCGGATTTACATCCTTCCCAGATCCTAAACAATAAAGGTCTCCTTGATCAGCAAGAAGTGAGAAACCATCATGAGTCTGTCAATGACAAACCAAACTGCATAATTCCATCAAGGATACCTCAGTGAACCTGTCATGATGTTCAACACGACAACATTCCACTTCCACTCAGGAATTGGTAACTACAGTGAATCCCCTGCTGGTCATTGATGCTCCACCTTCACCTGCTCATTGGTGGAACACCTCATCAAAAAACCAGAAAAATATCTCTTCATACATGGACACCAATACTGAAGGTGCAGATCTTGATACGTCTTGGTGACCCGCAGATTAACTTTCCAAACTAATGAATGAATTTCCCGCATTAGCTCCTTGAATATATCTACTGACACCCATACATGCTAATGTAAATGCAAGATATCATCCTAGCCTATGGTTCATCCAGGAATAGGGTCCTCTCATGACACACTTTCCCATAGGACTAGAACATCCAAATTTGATATATGCCTCATTCTCACTCCCTCAAGAAGAGTAGAGGTAACATCAATAGAGGAAAGAAACATATGTGCCTGTCTATCATGAACCTCCAAATATATCTTAGCTAATATATATATAAGATACCACTCACTAATACCCTCCTAAAACACATGTATCTAAGTCCTCATGCTCATCAAATCAGCCCTTACATTGCCTTTTCCACTTGTGTAGGCATGTTCAAAATCAATGAACTGATGGTACTCAACACACCTTCCCTGTCTCAGATTCAGATCGCGCTGAGTGAAAATATACTTGAGACTTTTGTGGATGTTGAAAACCATAAAATGATCTCCCATATTATAATGTGTCCAATAGTGTAAGGCATGAATATCTACTACTAATTCAATATTGTGTGTTGGGTAATTCCACTCATGTGGCCTTAACTACTGAAACTCGTACACAACGACTTCTTCTCCCTACATAAGCACCAATCCCATCCTGATACCTGATGTATCATTTTAAACAATATAGCTTATTCCCATGTCTAGAAATACAAGTATATATGCTAAAGTCAACCTCCTTTTCATCTCTTGAAAGTCAAACTCACAAGAATCTATCCATAGGTACTTTGCACCCTTCTTAGGTAGGCCCACCAGTGGCACTGCTAAGAATGAAATGCCTTGCATGAAATGTTTGTAGTAACTATCTAGTCCAAGAAAACTCTACACCTCAATAACTCTCTTTGGATTCTCCCATGAAAATACTAATCTAACTTTCTCTGGGTCTACTGATACTTCTATCTCTGAGATAGAATCACCCAAGAAGTGAATTTGGTCCATCCAACTGTGTAATTTTGAGAGCTTAGTATATTACTGGTGCTCTTTCAGTGCACTCCAAATGATATCAAGATGTGCGGCTTGGTCATATTGAGTGTGAGAGTACACTGAGATATCATCCATGTAGACTACCACGAAATAATCCAAGTATGGATGGAACACTCGATTAATCAGTTCCATGAAAACTATAGGAACGTTCGTGAGACTGAATGACATAACCAAGTACTTGTACAGACCATACCTACTCTGAAAAGATGAAAGAGGTATTTGAGATGGTCTAACATGCAACTAATCGTAACCTGATCTCAATTCATTCTTTGAGAACACCTGGACACCATGAAGATGATCAAATAGATCATCAATTCTTGTTAAGGGATATCAGTTCTTAACCGACAACTGGTTCGGCATCCAGTAATCCACACAAATTCTAAGGGTATCTTCTACCTTCTCCATAAACAAGAAAGGTGAACCCTATGGACATGTACTAGGTCGGATGAAACCATTTTTCTGTAACTCCTATAACTGCATCTTGAGATCTTGAAACTCTAGTGTAGCCATCCTATATGGAGGATTGCAAACCTGTGTTGCTCTTGCCACAATCTCAATAGAAAAGTATACTTCATGCTCTGGAGGAAAACATAAAAAGTACTTTGGAAAGACTTACTTGAAATGATTGACCATTGTATGAAAGTCCAATTCTGACATCCCCTGGTAATCATGATATAGACTAGAAATCTAGCCTATAATCCTCCAAACCCATGATGCTCAAGTCCTTCTATGCTTGCCTGAACATCCCATTTTGCCTTATGTAAAAGCAAAACCCCCTCTGGGGATGTGATACTTGCCCTACAACGATAACAGTCGACAACTTGCTGGAAGGTAAATAACCATTCCATCTTGGGAATCACATCATAGACTATCATCTATAGTACATAGAGGTCCCATAAGATGTAAAACCCATCAACCACAAGAGGGAACTCATTGAACTGAGGTAAATTAGTCGTTCTTATCCCCAACGGAGTGTCTAACATCAAGACATCAGCAGAAGTAAAGATATAACACCCAAGACTCTCCCCAATATCAATATATATGAAACTATGGGATGCCCCTGTATCAAAAAGTGCAGAAGATAAAACTGAGATAACCAGAATTATACCTCAAACTGTAGAGGGTCTGAGATCCTGCTCTTACTGGGTCTTCTCTACTGCAAAAGCATGGCCGACACTGTGACCCTTTGATCCCAGAACTGATCCAACCTATGGATTTCAGAAACCCTATGTAATACCACTATGGCCACAACCTCCACCTCGACCTGAACAACATGCAAAACTCCAGTTCCCATATGGATGAGAAACTGGTTGCCCTGCTCTGGTACGAGTAGTCAAAACAGAACCCCTATCGCCAGCTACTGGTGAGAAGAACTGATAGAACCACTGAATATTTCCACTCCTTCCACAATATTAGCACTCCATTAGGTCTCGTGAGCAATGTGGCCTAATATTCCCACTCTTATAGCGCTGGTATCACACCACATGGATACCATAAGAAGTATCCATCCACCTAGGATCTCCTCACATAGACTCCCAACAGTGCATCCTATTATCAGTCGGATGGGTCCAACTCCGGATGTCGGGCCGCCCTGGCACACAGCTCTATAATCCCTCAGATTGGTCTATGTAATCTATGCCTATTTGACTATATAATTGATGGATGTTAACCTGAATATGTTCACCTAAGATCGGATGTCGTGCCTAAGACCATCCTCAAACATCCTTGCCAAGAATAACTCATCACCTCATGGAATGGGTGTAAAGAGTTTCAACTCTGTGAATCGAGAAGAATACTCCATGATGGAAAGAGTAACATCTTACATACTCTTGAACTCTCAGGATCGATCGACCCTCAATGTCTCTCGGTAAATGTATTCATAGAAGGAACATTGGAACTAATCCCATTCCAAACCTACTAGTGTCTTTCCTGTGAGATCACATCGCACCATCTCTTGGATGAATCTCGAAGAATATACGTAGTGAGCTTCACCCTCCTCTCTGTAGGTCTCTCCAGATGATCTAATAAAGATAGCATGGATTTTAACAATGAATCTACAGCATGAGGTGCTCTATCCCTTGTAAAGGTGGGAGGATGATGCTACTGGAAAATCGGCTTCAACACTTCCATAGAAGGGGCAGGATGCGTTACTCCTCAGAAAGTCTGCATGAACCTCATAAGGCCCTCTCAAAATTTTTTATCCGCACCTGTATCTAGAATAATGGTTGGAGCCAAGAATGGTACTACAGGAGGATCTATTGGTAGTCCCTGATCAGCCATGTATTGTGTCTGATCACAACCTTGCATCTGGCATACAACTGGAGGATGTCTTGGTGGAATGACTCTACAAGGTAAGGTGAACACCTTAGTTAAAGATTATAATGGGATGCATCTTAGAAGTTCATGAAAGGTATAGTAGAAATAAAACATTAAAAATTTTCAAAACATGGATACATGGCGTGTATTTCCCCTACATGACATGTTCCTTTATGCCTTCACATGGGCATGTACTCCTGCTAACCCTGGTCGTGTAACACCCCATACACATGGCATGTTCTCCCAAGATACAATATGTACTTGAATCACGCTTCCCTGCCTGAGTTCTTCTACATGACTAACCCACATGGTTCTCCTAGAGAAAGAATACCTAGTATGTTTTTGCTAACCATTTAATGTATTAGAAATAACTTCAGGGGCCCGTGTTATTATTTACATGGCCGATTACATGGCTAACTCTACACGGTGTGTTTTTTCCAGACACGACGTGTACTAACTACCCATAATCCCCCCATGTCGTTGGTCACCCAACTGAACCCATGGTCTAAACACATAACATGTACTTATGGTACACAACGTGTTCCACTAATGATTTCTCAACCCTGTTTCTTTGAACACAGCCAGTGAAACAGTTAGAGACTACACGACCAGTACATAAAGTTAATGTTGTGTACTTAAGAAAAATAGTTCCTTCCTGAACAACAGGATACATGGAATGTATTTATAAATAAATGTTGTGTGTTCAAGGTTTTTCTGGATATTATGCCACAAAAACATCTCAGGAACCCAAAAAACACTGAAATGAACAATAAAGGGCCTAATTCTGATCCGTCAGGGCCCATATTTCCTTCAAATCAAAGCTTGTCATCCTATACACATCACATACAAGCATAACAGTGTAATGATCCACCAAATTCTGATCCCTGAGAGCCCATAACACCACAAGGCACAAAGTTGTGGGTTCATTAATATAAAACCATACACAATTCAATACCCTATAAAATAGTAGGTATTCTATCAAGGTGTCTATCACAAAAACATGCATATCAAGGAAAACATCTATCACAACAACAGACAATTAGTAATGCACCCTAAATGGAATGGAACGAATGCATGGCATGTGATTTTTAGTAGGTACCAACATGATGCTTGAGATTTCATACCCTCATCTCATTGGGTTGAAATAGAAATAGAACCTCAATGATATCAATGATAATAACACAAAAAAATTTAATCACCCCGCTGTGAAATAAAATCAACTATAAAAATGGAAAACCCAGCAAAATTGCAATAATCGTGGTAAATTTCCTTTTCCCTATACACGGGTCAACTACTCCTGGGCACAACTTATTACCAACTACCTATTCTGTCATATCCCTAACTATAGTTTTAAAAAAAGTAATTAAAGAAGGAAATAATCCCTCTAATAATGCTTTGTAATGTCCCGGTTCCGAGAGCCGCCCAGAGGTAGCCCATTCCTGGTTAGTCACATGGCCTCAATAGAATTCCCCCAAATACCAGAGGATAATGAATAGAAGTGAGGGACTTTGGTATGATAGTAGGGAAACTATGACCTCATTGGTAGAGTAAAGTAGTAGAAATAAAAAGATAAAAATAGAGGATGTCGTTATAACATGAAATAGGTAAACAGTGGAAGACAGAAAGAAATAAAAAACTGGAGCACATATTTAAATGATGCATGGTACATATGTCTAGGAAATCAGACAAAGTAGTCATAATGCTAGAATATAGTACTAATCAAATGTACAAAATAAAATAATGAAAACCACCCCACAACAACTCAAGCCTTAACTCGGTTCCATGATCCCCAGCTCCACAACAATCATGTACCTGAAGTAAAAGGGTGCATGCCCTTATATATACCTATAGAAATATAATCTATTTGGGCCCAAACTCATGACGCAAATAGAGTGTGATACAAATCCTAGTAGACATCCACCCAAATATTTGTTCCAAAAAGACATTGAATGTATATATATGGTAGGAAATAAGGAAAATGAAGCGTTAAACAAGGAATTAATCAAATGTAAACAGTACTACAATTACAAGTCCATTTATTTTCATATATCAAGTAAGCATCTAAATAAAAAAAATAACCCTATAGGAAGTACTCATAGCCTAACCCATCTGGTTCGACCAATAAAACCCAAGCAACCCCCATGAAGTAATCACACTGCAACCTCTTTGGTTCAGATTTAACAAAGACACTTTGAGGAAGCACTCACCGGGAATTCCCCTTATAGTCTCATATCAGTAACTATAGACACATTGGGGTAGAAATCCACGTACGATTCCCCATGTGGTCTCATAATGAGGAAACTACATACACTCTAAGGGAGCAAAAATTCCATCACCCCTATGGTCTCGCAATGTAAAAAAGTAAACAGACACTATGGAGAAGCCCTTGGTGTCCATTACCCCTATGGTTTACTACAACTGGTTCCCATAGCACATGTAAGTCAATCATTCACAAATGATAAATTGCAGCCAATGTATTCCTTAAGAACTACTTGGATAAATAGTCTAAAACCTATCACAACATGTCAGATAAAATTCACTCCTTCCTAACAACACTAGGCCTGAAAAACAAAGAATCCTAATAGGAAAAGCTATACCAAATGGTCGATATCAAAACAAGCGTGGTAAACACATCCATATATTTGAAATTAACCCTATTCAAAATCAAATAACCTCTAGTCTAGCACACAAGGGATATCATGAATTAATAGGGATAAAAACCCTAAACATGCAATACCTCGTTCTACGGTATTGTGAATGTTTTCATGTAATATTCAAATACTAACTATGGAAAGGAACAAACCATATACCTTGCCGTTGTACGATCAATATATGTGATCCCCAGGCCTTGAATTATCCTATAACGCTATGTATATACAAAATTGTCTAAAAAATTCAATTAAGTATATCTCACAATAGAAGAGTAATCAGGAAAAAGTGTCTCTTGAAATGAAAGAGCATAAAGTGGATATTCCAACACAATCGACAGTGGTTGAATCAGAGAATGGATGATTGATCAGGGGCTTAGAGAAGATCTTTAGGCCCTGTCCAGTCCTAGATGAGATGAGTCAAGTTGAATGTTTTTTTATGAAAAAGACACGACCCTAGTCTGATATAAAAATTAAAAATAAAAGTACACAAGATGTTCTTTTAATGTACATGGCACGTACCTTCCTTAACCAGTATCCACTTTAGGCAGTCTCCAAGTTACCCCACATGGCCACGTACTAGACTGTTACACGGCTAGTACACGGTCACCAATGGCAACCAGATACACAATGTGTACTCCAAATTACACGGCACGTACTCCTAAAATTTCTAGATTCTCTTCATTTTATCAAAAGCACCAGAAAAGAAAAACCTATACCTGATATAAAGATCAAGGTACTTACATGTAACCCGATACTCTTTTATTATTCTCATTGGATGTGATTTAGTAAATGTTGATGGGTGGTAATTTACATGATCAAATTTAATACAATACTCTTATCTAAGGCCCTTATTTGGTCATGGGGTAGGGGTAATTAAATATAACTACACAAGAATGAGGTGAATGGAAATTAATTTTTGTGAGTGTAATACTTAATACATTACACAAATCGACTCCCAGCCACCATATTATGTAAGTGTATTTGGAAACTGGGAAACCATTTTGCTAACATGGTTAAAGATCTTTCAAATCTCCCATAATGATTTTCCCTATTAGTTTTGATACCTAAAACCATTCTTTATATCCTTAGGAAAAGAAAACATAAAATGGGTGAGGTCAAATTCCTAGTATTGGTAATCAAAATAGAAACATAAGAATGTTAAAATATAAACATATATTTTTAATATAAAAATCCTTATTTATAAAATAAATATTGTCAGTGTGTAAGGAATAAATCATAAAGGATAATTAAACATAAAATTTAATAAATCATGATCCAATGAAAAAAATAATAAAAAATTATATATATATTATCCAAGGCTCATATCTAAGATTATCATTGTGGAAAAAGTCTATTACTGAACTGAGTTCCCTCATCGTTTATGACCTGCATTCCTGAAACAGATTTACTTTCACTTTCAACCCCGTGTTACTAAACTATATTTAAATTCTATATTATCCCTGCATATATCATGACATATAAGTCATTACCCAATTCATTGGATGGAGATATAGGTCCCAATCATCTCAAAAAGAATCCATTCTTACATGTGAAACGAAAACATAAATCATTCATCATAGCATAAACCAATAAATTAAATGGGTTTCCTAAACATCATTCCCTCATAACATATTCAATATAAAATAACATTCGATAATTAAAACAATAAAATCATAGTAATAATAGGGATATATACATAAACTTATTTTAATAGTGTCTTCTTAGATGGAAAATAATTCTCTTAAAGCACATGAACTTAATTCTTGAGGAAAATATCTTTTCTTATACAAAAACATTTTCTTTTCTCAAAATGTCAAGAAATTTTAAAATAAAATAATTTTCTTTAAATAAAACATGAAATATTGTAGATTAATATTTATATATATAAGGTTTTATGAAGATATAAAAATCTATTCATGTAGTATATGTTAAAATACATTATCCTCCTACATTTGTCTGGAAATTCAAAAAGTACCTCATATCAAAATCAAAAGAAAGATTCATTCCTTATGGTTTAATAAAAATTCACCAATATGAAAAAATGACATTAAAATATTATATTAATAGTAATAATATAATATATTTTTGACACATTTATGTGGATGAAAAATATACCCCAATATATATTTATGTATAAAAATCATGGATAATAATGATATTGCAAAATTTTGAATTATCTTAGGTCCTCTATGCATTGTATGTATTCAAACATCCTATATCGTGATTTAAATAAGTTCATTGACTTATGAAATAATAATATTTACTTTAATGATATCATATATGATCATATTATCATCCATTTGGTAAAAAGATTTCATTATTACTCATTTTTTGTGTATTAACTACTTCATTTTCTCATGAGTGTTTTTTCGAATATGTTTCTATTATTCTTCTTAGGAAATAGTTCTATCATTCAAAAATGATAGTAAAATAATATCATATGTATTTATTCTTTAAATTTATATAATCATGATTTGATGGATATCATGTAGAATGGATCACATCGCATCATGGAGACAATAGGTCGTACGTACAAACGAGCGATGATATCATTCCTTTAATTATGAAATAGTATCGAAGTGGATGGTATATATATTTTTCAGAAGAAATAAATTGTTATTATAATCATATATATATATGTATATATATTTTATTTCCATCATTAAACTCATCCATGTAAAGTTGTATTGAAAAACAAATTACACCATGACGTGGAGACAATAAGTCGTATGTACACATGCATATTGATTTCATTTTCCATAGGATTGATTGAAGTTAAAATATGCAAGTTCAATAATCTAAATAACATCCAAATATAAAATTTATACTATAGTAATTAATTTATAATGTAAAATACTCATGAAGAAGAAGTATAAGAAGAAATAATTTTAAAGAAACATTAGATGAGATTAATTCTTCTTCAACGAGCTCTATCTAGATGTCCTCTTAAAGTCACCAGAGTTTGTATTTTGTGAAGACTAGAACCTCTAAAACAAGGATGATGAATTTAATAAAGGGAATGGTAAGAGTATGGACCCACATTAAGACTCAATTATAATTGATATTTTGAGGGATGATGTGACCTTTTATAATTGAGGTGGGGCATATTGGGAATCCCCCATATTATTAATTTATAATAAAAGAAAACCATATAAAAAACCTCTAAAATTCCAAATTTTTAAATATTGGATGAGATAAGGTTATAATCCCATAAAAAATATATTTTATACAATATTTTATATCCATTTATACTATATTATTATAATTTAACACTTAGTTATTCTATTTTATCTTATGTGGGGAAACAATTATTTCAATAGTAAAAGAATCAAATATTTACTTATTTGATGTAAATTAAATCATAAATAATTAATTTAGATATTTTAATACTATATCATAATTATAATATTTTTTAATTTTTTTTATTATATTGAAATTATTTAATAGAACATTATTTTGATACACCTACAATAGTGACAATTTTGACACTATTCAATTCACTGATTTTTAATAATATTAAGATATGTTGTTATCCTGGAAAAAATATTTTATTATATCCCCATGGAGGCAAGGTAATATATACAATTCATTGGATATATTAATTATCATAAATAATATTTATTTTAATATTTTTAATAACATTAATTTGATATTTCCCTTAACAAAACTTTTACAAATCATTTTGGGTAAATATTTAGAACAATTAAATGTTGAATAAAAATTAAAAATAAATCACAATGATGATGATATATATAATTGAATATATAGGAAAATATTTAGTAAAATTTATATTATTTAAAATCTATTATTTAAAATTCTATACTTTATAAATAATAAAGGTGAAAACTTTAACATCACTTTAAATAAAACAATATAAGTGTAATAATCTATAGTGTAAGGCACCAAATAGTCACTAACTCGACCCTTGGATGATTATGGTTGAGATATAATTGAAAAATATTATTTTTAAAATTTTTTACGTGTTTTAATTTTTATTATCATTTTGATAAAATTATTTTTAATGATTTATCATCAATTAAATAATTTATTCATTATCAATTTATAGGACTTTAAAGAATTTATTTATTTCCTATAAATTTAAAATATAATACCTTAATGAAAATAATTTTTTTTATTTAAAATGACTATTTATATTTTAATATATCTTTTATATAATCTTATTTTAAAAGAGATTTATTATTTAAAACATGAATGTGACATATATAAATTTTCATTCAATAAAATATTATATATATATAATATCTCCCAAATAGCCCAAAAAAGTAAAAAGTAAATTTATATTAGGGATATATGTTTATTAATATAAAAATTATGACTTATATTCATTGATACCACCCATTTTTTTAAATGTGGACACATAATAGATATTAAAGACCAAGAAAATGAAACTTCTGTCTTTATTTGATTTAAATACTATTTAAGTTATTTTCATGGAAAAGTTTCCATTAAATGGCCTAATCTCGATCCTTGAGTGTTAAGGGTTTAATTAAATTAACCAAATAAATGTTTTTCAAGTTTTTTGGTCATTTTATAGTCACTATATTTTTTTAAACCTAAAATAACTAATTTTCCATTTACTATGGAAATAAAATTTACAATGGTTACTATTCATATTGGTCAAAAATAAAAGGGAACTACTTACCATGTTAGGATCTCTTGAATCTAAATTTGACAACCATTTTTTAAAATACAAAACATATAATTTTTAATATTAAATTTAACATAAAACTGGAAAAATTTCCCAAAACACGGATTTTTGAAAAAATACAACTTTTTAAATGAAAAATGATTTTATAATAAATTCAGAAATAATATTATTTTGAAAAATAATAATTTGATAATAATGAAATAGTTAAAATTTAAAACCAAACCAAAACATAATTGTACTATTTAATGACTTTAAAATAATATAAACATTTAAATAAAAATCAGTATTTTTATTATTCATCAAAAAATGAATCTTATCAGAAAAATATCAAAAATTATACCAATGTAAATTTTTTATTCAACATAATAAAAAGTTTTTTATTTTTTGAAATTTTATATAATAAATTGTTTAAAACAAACAACATAAAAAGGAGGCAAATGATATTTTTTGAAAAATACTACTTTTATCCAAAAAACCACTATGTTCATATATCATGTATAGAAAACATATAAGACTAATTTTCAACATTTTATAGATTATATCACATATATTATTAATTAATAAAATCCAACATAACTAATTTTATTATTTTATTGACTCATGTATAATAATATAAATTGTTTTTCAGAAGAATGTTAATACTTATTCATACGTACCATTTTAATGACTAGGTTATAATTTTTAGTTTTTCACTTATACTCTATCTTACATAAAACCAATTCTTTCAAAAGAACTTGAAATTTTGTATTACATAATCCAATAATATCCTTACACATACCAAAATCTATTCTGGTGTTTTATATATCGCAATTCTATCTTGGTGTAGTGTACCAAATAAGTCATAGAAAAATTTAAATTTGAAAATATATCTGATAAAAAACTCTGGGTGTTACATTATACCTCCCTCAAAATTACATTTTCTCTCAAAATTAATTTAGTCTATAAAATTATTAATACTTGAATGTTTATTTCCTATAAACCCAAATTGTAAAAGGGGATTTTAAAACTTCATTGGAAAAAGGAAAGTTAGAAATATAATTGTTACCCATTGTAACTCATCCTTGGGTTTCCACATAGGCTAAAATAGTTGGGAAGTAAAAATACGGACAGGGAAGAAATGTAGAACTATTGAGTTCTAATGGAGAGTGATATAGAACATTATTAGGATAAATTAAACAATCAAGATCCATAAATATAGTATACTCTAAGAGACTATCTGTTTCATCGGATAAGAAGGTAGTAGCATAACATTAATGGCTATCGAGATCCTTTTCCTAAAGTTGAAGAACATGAGAAGAAATACTGAATTGATTTCAGTACAATCTCATCATTGGTATTTTCTAGAACAATTTCCACATCATCTATTATTAAAATAAATGAAATCAAACTTTTCATTTCTGAAGAGTTAGTTGATCATGTGATCCATTAATTTAATTATAGGTCATTCCATCTCTCATTATCACAAAAATGTTAACAAAATTTATCAAACATAAATAAGTCCATATATGGTTAGATAATAATTTATTCTAAAAAAATCATCTGATGTTTAAGAAAAACATTCAAAAAAATTGATAACCTTACAATACATATGAAAGACAAAAATCTAAAATGATAGAAAAAGGTTCACAAAATCATCTCAACATTTATCCCCCTATATATCATAAAGTATCTCTGGTTGGTCAAATTCACAAAATGTGAAGATGTTCATCACGTATTCTCTTGATTCACGATAACAACATAAATATTTAGATATCCAAATAGAAAACATGCATTTTTCCTCATTAAATATCATAATGGATATAATCCCTATGTCTCAAAAAGTTATATACTTCACCCATGATAGAATTACCCTATTGTTGAAAAATCCAAAATTATTTCTCAAGAAACTTACATCATCTAAATTACTTAATAGAATCTATCATATCATTATCCAAACATCATTATCTTAAAATACTGGATAAATTAAGGTCTGTTGTTCCCTTAATCTTTTTTTCTCCAAGAATATAACCTTACCCTTAATTCACTTTTTGGAAGCTTAGAACTATTCAATATATCATTTCCAATACTTAATGATAAACTTATACTGAAAACACTTATATATTTCGTGATTCATATAACATAATCATTTAATTCTGAAACATATACACCTAAATCACCCAAATTTATTCTTAAACAATTACTTAGGGTCCATCATCTCCATTATTCCTAAAATATGAATCATTTCGTAAGGTTTATCAACCTCGAGATTATTAAGAATAATGTTAATAATATTATAAGAACATCACATACCTTTCACATTTAGTTTAAAATCTGATAATCCTCAGTATTATGAGTGATAATAGTACAATTTTCATGATTCCCTTTATGATACTATCACTTATGAAATCAATATTCATAATTCCCTTATTTCCACATTTGAAACGTTCAGTGGTTAACTATGTTTTATGTAGTTCTGGCTATTGACTGTTACCATAAAGAAGGGTGTGAGAAATACATATCATAGATTATAAACACACAAGTATGTTAAATAATTTATAATATTTCACTATATGATATATATGGTTTAATTCTAGGTTAGTCATGATTATAAAAAAAACAAGGATTGAATCTTATACTTAGACATATCCTTATGATATCCCTAAAAATATATTTAAAATATATCAAGGGTTCTCACTAATATATTTGCATCATAGTTTCCAAAGGTTAACTAAACCTTCACTCTAATAATAAATCTAATGATCTAAGCTTGATGTACAATGACATTAAATTACTTTTGTGGAATACATGATACATTATACAAATGGGCACCCAATGACTATATTAGATTAGTTTCTTTGGATACTGAGAAACATTCTGCTGATATGGTGAAAGAATTTACACTTATGCTTTTCTAACTAAAACCTTTTTTTATATCACATAATAATGAAAACATAAAAAGGGTGAGAAGAAATGCTCAGTAAGGGTAAAAAACATAAACAAGTCAATATAAAAATTAGAACATGTGTTTTGAATATCAAAATCTTGAGTCATTAAATAAATCTTTTCATTATTTAATGCATAAATCATAAAGGAACATTAAACACATAATTGGTATAAAACATGAAAATTTCACAAATACATAAGTATATAAAACCATTTCTATATTATCCTAGGATCATATCCTCAACCATCATAGTTGAAAAAGTCAATTACTGAACCGAGTTCAATCCTCATTCCATCCCTATATTACTGAACCAGATTTACATGTCATTTCAAGCATGTACTAATAAAATAGATATACATTACATTTCATACATGTCTATCTCATGATATATAAATCTTTACCCAATTATTTTTTGGGAGATATAGGTCCCAACAAATCATATAATTAAATCATTATTACATGTTTCACAAAAACATAAATCATTCATCATAGTATAACCCAAGATATAAAATGGGTCTCTTAAACATCATTCCATCATAAAATATTATTTATAAAATATCATTGCATCATTAACAGAATAAAATAATAGTAAAAATATAGATATAATCATAACTCTATTTAAAAAGCTTTATCTTTGATGGAATATAATTTTGATAAAACACTTGATCTTAACTCTTGAAGGATATATACTTTCTTGTTCAGGAATTTTTCTTTTCTCAAAATGAAGATCAATTTTAAAAGAATAGAATTTATTTGAAATTAATCATGAAATTGTGAAGAATAAGAATCATATAAGTGGGGTGCTTTGAATATGTAAAAATATATTCATGCCATATATGTTAAAAAAATTCTCTTTGAACTTTTTCCAGTAAAGTCAAAAAGTACATCATATGAAAATAAAAAAAATATTACTTAAATACCATTAAATAAAAATTAACCAGTGGGTGAATTTGTATTTAAAAAATAATTTACAAATATATGTACTGTTTTATATTTAGTAAAAATGGAAGTGGATTATTAATATACCCCAGTAAATACATATAAATAAATAATCTTAGATAATAAAAAGATTTCAAAATTATCACTTACCTTTGGTCTGATATCCATTATATGTATCTGAACCTCCTATATAATGATTTAAATATTTTCATTGAATCTTAATAGAGTAGTTTTTATATTTTTAATATTATATATGATCATATTATCATCTGTTTTATAATAACTGTTCATTATTAATTGTTATTCGGGAATTAACTGTTTCATTTTCTCAAACATGTTTTGTAAAATAAGATCAAGTTCTCATTATTAGGTCATATCAATACCATTTAAAAAAGATATTAACATAATATATATATCATAATTATTAATTTCGTGCATTTATTTAATCAATATTTAATGTATATCATGCAGAATGAATCACATCACATTGTGGTGAATGTAGGTCATACATTGACACGAGTGATGATATCATTACTTTAATTATCAAATGGTATCAAAGTGGATGGTTTATATATTGTTATAGGGTAAATTAATTATAAAAATAATAATATTTATTTTTATTTTTATCATTATATCTATCCAAGTCAAGTAGTTGTGAAAATAATATTACACCACATTGTAGAGACAGTAAATTGTACGTATGAACGCATGGTCATTTCATTTTTCATAGGATGGATAGATGGTGGAATATAGTTATTCCATTTTTGAGATAATATATTAGTATAAAATTTATAGTATATCCACTAATTTATAATTTTTTCAACTCAAAAATATGAAGTATAAAAATAAAAAAAATTAATGAATCGATCGAGAAAAATACCTCTTCTTCGATGAGCTCTCTCTAGATCTACGCTTTATGTAACTTGAGATTTTCTTTTGAGAAGAACAAGAACAATATAATGTGACTAAATAAGTATTAAAGGGTAATGGTTAAGGGATTTTTTCTCTATAATAATCAATGTGAATTGAAATTGTGAGGGAGGATGCACCCTTTGGTAATTGAGGTGAGGGGTACATTTGGAATCCCTAATAACATTAATTTATAATAAAATAAAACCACATTCGAAAACCTCCAAATTGTAATATTATAGAATATTGGATGAGATAATGTTGTAATAAAATAAACCAATAAATTTTAGACATGTTTTTATGTCCATTTAAACCTTCTCATTTTATATTATTACCTAGTTATTCTATTTTATTTTAACACTGGTAACCGTTATTTCAATATTAAATGGGTGAAATATTTACATATTTGAAGTAAATTAAATCATAAAAAATTAATATATACATTCTCATACAATATAATAATTATTATATATTTTTTAATGAGGTTTTATGATTTCTAATTAATTTCATAAAACCTTATTTTTATAAACAAAAAATAGTGACAATTTGACACTATTTAATTCATTGATTTTTAAAAATATAAAGATATGATGTTATCTGAGAACAAAATATTTTACTATATCCCCATAGAGGCTTGGTAAACTATAAAATTAAATTTATATATTATTTATCTTAAATAATATTTATATTCATATTTTTAATAAATTTAATTTGATACTTTCCCTAATAAACTTATTACAACAATAGTTTTGTGTAATTTTTTATAACATATATTTATTGAATAAAAATTAAAATTAAAATATAATTATGAATATAAATATACAAGATTTCATCTGAATATATTTATCCTAGTTTATCTAATGGAAAATCTATTATATAAAGTTTTATACTTAATAAATTATGAAGGAGAAAACTTTAACATCACTTTAAATAAAATAACATAATTGTCACAATTTCTTCAATAATGCTACAAATGGCCACTAAATCGACCCTTGAATGATTATAATAGATATATACTTGATCAATAATATTAGGGAAAGTGTTTTAGAATTTTAATATTTATTTTCATATTAATAATATTATTTTATTGATTTTTAATCAATTAAATAATTTCTGAATCATCAATTTAGAAGACATTATAATAATTATTTATTAACTAAAAATTAAAAATAAAATTCCTTAATAAAGAAAAACATTTTAAATTCCACATTATAATTTATATTTGAATATATTATCAATATAACCTTATTTTTAAAAGGATTTATTTTTTATAACATGAATTAGACATATTTTAATTATCATTAAATAAAATATTATAAATACCATAATATCTCAAAAATATCCCCAAAAAGTCAAAAATAAATTTATATTTCAGATATATGTTTATTAAGTTAAAAAATACAACTTATATTTTTTGATGCCACCCATTTTTTAATATGTGGACACATCATAGTTATTAAAGACAAAGAAAATGACATTTGTGTCTTTTTTTATATAAATAATAATTAAGTCCATTTAAAGGACAAGGATCCATTAAATGACATTATTTAAATCCCTATGTATTATGGTCTAAATTAAATTAATCAAATAAAATTATTTCATATGTTTTGGTCATTTTTTAGTCATTATAATTCTATTTGTAACCTGAATTACCTAATTTACCATGGTTACGATTTATATTGGAAAAAATAAAAGAAAACTACTTAAAAATTATTACATCCTGAATCAAAATTTTATATCCATTTTTTGAAATTAAAATCAAAAAAATTTCATACTTAGATTTAAAATAAAATAGGTAAAATGTTAGAAAGAACAATTTTGTGAAAAAATACCACTTTTTAGATGAAAAATGTTTTTATAACAAAATTATGTATAAAATTATTTTTAAAACCCCTAATTAGAATAAAAAACTAATTAAAATTTAAAACCAGACCAAATAATAATTTTACTATTTATTGAAGTTAAAATAAAATAATTATTTTCTATAAAAATCATTATTTTCACTATTCATCAAAAATGATACTAATCAAAAAAATATAAAAATTCAACCAAAGTAATTTTTTCTGTTATACATTCGAAGAGGAAGTTTATTTTTTAAAATATAATATAAAAAAGTTTCAAAAAAATGTATTTAAAATGTGTGCACAATCAAAAGGTGGAAAAACTGCATTTTTTGAAAAATAATTCATTTTTCCAAAAAAATGAATTTGTTCTTATATCATTTCTAGAAAAAATATAAGATTAATTTTAAACATTTTATAGAATATGTTACATATTTTTTTCTTTAATAACATCCACAAAGAGTGATTTTATTATTTTATAGACTCACTTATTTTCATTTAAATATTTTTTAGAAGGAAGTTAAGATTATTCACACCTGCCATTTTAATGAATATGTTATAATATTTAGTTGTTCATGTATACCAAATATTTCATGAAATTAATTATATCAAAACAATTTTAAATTTATTGTACCAAAAACCAAGAATAGCGTTACAAATATCACAAGACAATCTGGTGGCGTGTATATCAGATGCTTATCTTAGTTTAGAATACAATATAAGACATGAAAAAATATTACAGAATAAAATCAATCTGATAAAAAACCTGGGGTGTTACATTAAAAGACCTTATTCCATTTAACAATTTCAAATTGTATTTTAATTATTTATTATTGTCTTAGTTCATTCATTCATATATTAATTTTATGTACATAATGAGATATTTATTAATATATATATCTATTTTGTTGATTGATTGGACTAAATTTTATACTATTAAAATATATGATTATCCACAAGAAAAACAATGTATTTAGAGAATTGAATGGAAATGAAAAAGATATAATAACACTTTAAAAGTGAATTTTAATATGTTTCCCATATTCAACCATGATGTTTGATTACTAAAAGATATATGTGTGCTTCTTATATCAATTTTGGATTTCCCATGTGATGTGGGAAGGGATTTAGGAGTGGAATTAAAAAGAGTAATAGAATATGATAAAGAATAATATAGGAACCTAGAATATGATAAAACTAACGTGTAAATAAGAAATTTGAAATTAAGAAATATAAGGTACCTCAATAATGAATACAACAATGGTTGTGAAATAGAAATATAATTAAAATGGTAAATTTTTTATACATAGTGATTAAGAGAGCAAAAATATAAAATAATATTGAATTATTAACTGTTAATGCTATAAATATCAAAAGTTAATTTATATAAGCTCTTAGATAGAGATAGAGTGTTTTCTTGTTATGTTGGATTATAGAATCTTGAGGGTTAGTACCTTAGGATATATTTTTAGGAAATATTTATAATTATGGTTATATGGATGGTTTATAAATGGATATGGATTATTTTTTCATTCTTTGGGGAAATTAGTAAGCCCATTGTGTATGTAATAATCCAAAGATTATAGTTATATTATAGGTATTGGGATTATGGTGTTAGGTGGATGCTTATAATTGGACATTTTTGGGGAAGGTCATGTGAGACGTTTTAAAATTATGTTTTTTATTAGATGTATGGATTAATTGAAAAATAAATGTTTCATGTAAAGTAATCATATAATTAATGGAATATTAATATTATTGAGACCTTTGAAGAAAAACATAATAGAGATGCCCGACTTGAATGACCTTTTAGGGTTTGTTAAATTCTTAGATATTTCATTAATGTTTCCATTCATTATGTGTTGTGATACTTAATTTACATTTTTATATGTGTTGGTTTGATTTTTTCTCTTATAGGATTGTTTTATTGTAGTATTGTTTGTTTACCTACCAACATATTTGTGGTGAATTAATATTGTTCATGAGTAAGATATAATAGATCAGGAGATGGAATATATAAATATTTTTAGGATATGATGTATTAAATATTATTTCATATAGATGTGGGATAATTATTTGACTGTTTTAGTATTGTGTGATGTTATTAAAATGGTTAGAATTGATTGAGAGTTAGGATTTCCTATTTTTCCTAGTTGTGATGATTATAATTATTTGGTAATGATTGGAACATGTTGATAGATGGGATAATTTATTTTTCATTCTTAGGGTGATGATATTGGTGAGGTAATTATTATTATATTTTGATATGTGGTTTTTATTATTTTACATACTATATATGGAAAAGGTGATGATGCATTAAATATTGGTGGTAGTTTAGAGTTGAGATTCCCTTTTTCCCACTATTTATGATAGTTATAATGATGTTGTTATATTTTTTTTGAAACGAATATGAAAATCTATTTCAATTTATTATTTAATTATTAGAAATGATTTTGGGATTCGAATTTTATGATCATATGCCCCCAAAAATTCGGAATTTCCATTTTTTACTTTTCTTGTTTTAAACCATTGATCTAATATGCTAACAAACTTTGTAGGCAATGAAACTAATAGGATTTGAAGTATTACATTTCTTATTAATATAATACACATACTTATGTTTCATAGAGGTTTTAGTATTTTATATGTTAACACATATATTTTAAGTGTATATAAAACTTCGTTAAAATGTGATCCTACTAAGTTCACCCCAGTGCTCACCAATATATAGTCTTCTTAATCTACTTTACTGGGTATACTAATATATAATTGGATAAAAAAATTAGAAACAATTTTGGAGTCTAGGAGGACTTGTGCATTGTCCCTTGTTATACTTTATATGTTCTATATAATTATTGTTTTGGATGGTAAATTTTAAATCATACACTCTAATATATAGAATATATTTTTATGTTTTATTTTTTTCTATAATCATTTATATAGGAAACTCCTGTAATGTGAGTAATAGATTCTATTGACACATGTCTTTAAAATATAGCCTATTAGAGACTAGATTTCATTCCAATTATGAAACCCATTCAGAAAAAAAGTGTTTTAAAATGAACAAGTTATCTCTTCATAAATTCATATACTTTATGCTAGAAAAATCATGTGAGGACTCTACTCTATATTCAATTTCTATGTTTAATTTTTGATAAAAATTATATATATTTAGAAACATAACCCAAAATCCTTTTTTTCTCTTGATTCCCTTTACCCTTGAGATTTATTTCTTTGTGATTGTTTTGAATATGGACTTAATTAAATTATAATTACACCAAAACATTAATATTATCTTCTATTTTGATAATATCACCATCCATAATTAGAAAAAATATATTTTTAATCATATAATAAATGTCTAAAATGATAGAGGGGTGACGTAAAATAACATTATATAATAAAGTTGGGGAATTATTATTGTATTAAATGGAAAATTTATTGTTATTCATTGAATTGAATTAAAATATATTGAATGAATACAAATAAGGATGAAACCCCACATAAGAGAAAACCCAAGACAACATCAATTTATCAAAATAAAATCCTAAAATTACCATGAAACAATGTGTGATATAAATTAATAAAATACCAAGTGACATGAAACAAATCATAGAATTCAAACCACTAATATTATAATGATATTTAGTGCAAAAACATAAGAATGGTCTGATACCAATTGAGATGAAGAAAGCAAGATAACTGATCCCAAGGGTTTGAAACAATAAACTAGTCTCCAATTTTTCTATTATGAATTCTCAAAAATAAATATCTAAAAATACTTTTATTTAAATATCACTTTACTAATAATCCCATAGACTAAAAAATAAATCTCTTAGAGGAAACCGAATATACAAGGTTTACACTTTGAAATGGATGGTTATGTCCTAATAATCATTTTAGAAATATAATACCATATGGTCGCCAAGAATCTCCTTGACAGATATAATGAGAAGGAAATCATTATGGATTCACTAATAAGAATAAACAATGTTCTCCCTCGACATAAGATAATAGGAATTATACCTTCAATATATCTTGTTCCAATGTCATCTTCTTTCATCAATGAGATATGGTTTTATCATTCTTTATTTTTTTTGTAATTATCTCCTAAAAATATTAAGTACTCCCACACATCATCAAGTAATTCAATTGGTATATATCTCTATGTTGAATCTCTCATTTACCTTCCTAATTATTTATGAATTGACAATTACAATTACAACTACTTTATTTAATTTCATTCATTATTTTATTCACTATTATTATTTTCAAATCACTGCTAATAATTATTATATATATTTATTTGTTATTCACTATTGTTCACTACTATGACTATTATAATATTTTATTCATTTTCAATAGACAATATTTATGTATTATATTTCATTCTATTATATTATCATTTATTTTGTATTGTCATTATATTATTCTATTTCTCCCATATAACATTTTATCAGAATTCAAAGATTTAATCATATCAATTTGAAGATTGAACTGATTGTATGAGACATGATTCATAATGTGTAATCACATATTTTATTTATTAATAATCTTTAATTTTAATTTATGATTTATTATTTTCCATTATTATTATTTTATAAATATTATTCATTGATTTAATCTATATTGGGTAAATTTCCAATGTATAGTACAAGGGAATAATTATTTTACTCATATTCCATGATGCATTGGAAATTTAGAAAACTAATGACTTTGATAATTTACTTTTACACTTGAATATATTGACACATATATTTTTAAATACTAATTAGGCATGACTGTTATGATTGAGATATACTAAAAATTTATCAAATTTTATAACCATTATATAAATGAAGGATATAATGGTATTAATATTATGTATAAGGATGTTTAACCATAAATAGATAAATCGTACATATTACCATCAAGAAATAATTTTATGTATAAAGGGAGGTTAATGAGTACTCTAATATTTCACAAATAAGAAAAATTTTACATTTGAAGAATTTACTTAAAGTATTTGAGTCTATAGTGAAGAGATTGATATTTTGAAAATTAATTTTTGAATGTTTATAGAGGATACATTTATATACTAAAAAATTACATATACATATTGTGTTTTTTAGATTTTATTATCTCATATGAGGTATAAATAAAAAATTACTTTTACGAAATATAGTTTTAAAAAAAGATAAAACTGTTATGAATTTCACATGTTATGTTATTTTTGGACTCTATAATTTTATATTTTTTAGTCTTGACCATTTTAAAGTTATTTATTCCACGATTTTCTAAATGGACATTTTTTAGTTTTGAAATGTTTTATATTTATACAGAATCTATATCATAATATTTTAGAGATTGTTAAAAATTTAAAGTCCAATTACTATAGAGATTATTTTTAAGGTGTTCCATATTTATAAAGATATTTAATAAGTATTGGCCATCTAGTAAGTACATCATTATAAAAGGTTTAATTTTTTGAAATTGACTGAGTATTTAATCGTTATAATAATATTTTTATAGTCATTTTTAGGATCATATATAACATTATTATTCATTTACGTTCAAATTATTTTTAATATTTTAATCTATATAGACACTATAGATTTATATAAAAAAATTACATAACTATAATTTATGTACAATGTGATATAAAAAATAGATAAATACAAGATATATGAATAACACACATGACTTAGAATTCATGATCAACAATATATTTTTTAAATAATACATTATAAGACTTATCAGATATAATTAATTATTTATATTGTGATTGAAAAAATATATAAAATAAAATTTATCAATCCTAGATTACTTTTGTGTTTTCTAGGGTATTTTAATATCTATTTCACTAAGCTATAATATTAAATATGATTCACCCCCAAAATAAAATGATTGGGATTTGGTTATACCTCCATGAAAGGTATTCATTTTTAATTGTGCTGTGACTCCCCTTCAAAGGATAGGTTGGGTTGTGGTTTTAATTTTACTAGAAAATGAAGGTTTTTATAGGGTTGTGATTCCCCTTAAAAATTCTAGTTTATTTAGTGCGTTCCAAACATATCAATGAGTAATGTAGTGTGAAGTTTATATATAGGTTCGATGTTCTATAAACTACAATAAAAATAATTCATGTTCTTATTTTTTTTCTATATTTTTTTTCTAGTTATATATTATGTCATTGATGCCCACTATTAAATCTTATCTATCTATATATATAGCCAAAATCATTCTATCTATTAAATACACATTGATGTGATGATGATCTTATCTTCAGTCAAACAAACCATTGAGAATTATTTTTCTTCCACATTCTTTATCTTTCCTCTCATTCCTACCTATTTTATTCTTAACTTCTACTCTCAATCTAAATACTTTATTGCTCCTCATTGTAAATTATATCAAACCACCTATTTTTAAACTAACTCTTTATGTTCTCCTTCATTTAAATTCAATATTCAATGTCAAACATCCATCAATAATCACCATCAACTAACACTAATATTTTTTCTATTAGTTCATGAAAGGACTTCACTTGTCCTTAGATTTTTTTTGGGATGTTTGGTAAGATGATCAAAGCTAAATAACATAAAAATAAATCTATGATTTAAACATTACATCTCATAGATACCAACACAACCCTGACAGTATGACCCCTATCTTTAATGAAGGTATCCCCTTATTAATTTTTTTGGTTAAACTCTTTATTGTGGTAAAAGAAGAGTCTCCAGGGTGATTGAGGAGTTTTTGAAGTGCTCTGGGGGTTTAAGACATGAAAATAGAAGAAGACTGACCAAAAAAAACATAACACATGTTTGGTTCCTAGTTGTCACACAATTAGTGAAAAATGTGTGTTGGACCTAAGAATATGTGTGTCCTAGTAACCATTTCCATTATAGTGGTAGAAAATGGTTATCAAACGATTTGGTGTACCGTGAAAGTATATCAAGGTAATTGCGTGACCTAACTTTCCTCAGACAGTGGCATGTGCATGGTTTATGTATAGTTTTAAAAAATGTGTACCTTAATTGTGAACCCAATTAAAGGATTAAAATTTTGTAGTTTTTCCATATTAGTATTTTTAAATCCCCACCTATTTCTTAACCCATTAAACCCCCTACCCCTGTTGAATAACCAAAACCCCCCTCCTCCCACGTGGATGGTTCTCCTTTGATTCATGGGCGTTTGGAGAATGTATATGTGTGAATAAAAGATCTGAGTGAGCCTAACACTCCCATTTTCCCTATTTTATGTATTAGGGATTGTACAATATCTATTCTTCTTCCAGAGCCCCTAAAATGTCACTTTTCGAGCAGATTTTATGTTTGGGATTCATCAGGTGTTTCAGTTTGAATCAACAGTGCAGATTAAGGAAGTATTCGTCCTGGGACATGAGTTAGATGGTCATTCCGCTTTCACATAAAGTCTTGAAGTGTTATGTGGGTATGTAGTTTTTTTATTTCTCTTCCATGTTTTGTTTTTATGTCTTGGTTAATTAAAAGTTATTTTTAACCTAGATTTATGTGTGATACCCTTCACGGACCATATTTGCTTTGTTGATGATGTGAGACCAAACCTAAGTCTACCAATGGGGTAAGACATACCCTTGAAATTGGTATAAAAACAAGTAAACCCTGAGATGTGGGTATTATGAGAGACAATGGGAAGTGAAAATGGAATTATGTGTGGGTAAGTAAATATATCGATTGAATGGATTTATAAGATGGCTTTTAAATTATTTAAAGGGTTTGAAATGTGTTGAAGGTTCATTTGGGGCTTTGGTCTGATTTTAGTATTATTGATAGAAAATGTAGTTTGAATGTGAGAAAATTTTTGAAAGAAGGTGTTTACCTCTAATTATTTAAAAGGGTGTTTTCTAAAAGAATTAAATTTTTTCATGAAATGGGAACAGAGTCCCATTTTGTGAAAATGTGTTAACGGTTTCCTTGAGTAGTTGAAATTGGAAATAAAAGTCATATCAGAAGTTTTAGTTTTTCAAAAGGGGAAAACCCATGGTTTAAAGGGTGGTTTCATTATTTTTTAAATGAGTATTTTCAATTGTGTTTATTGGCATGATGTGGCTTATAAAGGTCTTATTGGACCATTGTAATTGAAGGGACTTAACGTATAGTGAGATAGAACCCATTACAATAATGTTATTATGATGACATGATTATGAAATGAAATAATTGATGAATGGGATTAGTTTATGATATAACATAAGGGGGGATTCAGTAGGATGTGAAAATGGGTTAAATGGTATTAATGTGATTTTTTCCAATGGATTTTGATTTTTAGTTGAAATACATAAGTGGATAATACATTGGAAATGATGAACGGGTTATGTGAGATAACATATGAAATGCTTGAATATTTTAAATGGGTTAATATAGAAGAATCATTGAATATGATTAATGAGTTAAAAATAGGAAATAGGAATTAGGATAAACATAAATGTAATATGAATTGAAATGTGTTAATGGGTTATGGAATAATATTTATTAACATGATGATTATAGTGGATTATGATTTCTATTTGTATTGGTAGAGTTTGGATGTGATATGATATATGTATGGTGAATGGATAAAAATGGATGTGCATGTTTCTTGGTAGTTTTGGGTATTGATTGATGTTCTACACCAACGGGTCGAGTTAGACTGAGGCTCAAATCTCTACCCTACTATTCATAGGTTAGGGGAGGAATTGAAGCTATATTCCCCTAATGGTTGTATTACACCAGAACAGAGGCTTAGAGGATAGAATAATGTGTTGGATATGATGTGGGAATCCTTAGTGAGATAGGAACTTTCCTTTCTCTATTATAAAGGGTAAATGTCCAAATTATACTCTAGGGTAACTGATGTAATGCCAAACCCATGGAACATGTTATGGAGATGAATTTAGTAATGATGGCAGCCTAAGAGATGAAATAGATATAACGATGAAAATGGATAAAATGAATATTGTAGGTAATGGGTATGTGATGATTCATGTTTAGTTAAACCCCTTATCATTAAATTTGGGTTTTACCTTTTTTAAAGGATAATACCCCTAGTGTGAATTTCTTTTTTATTGTTGGTTTACTCTAGAGCACATAATCGGTAAAATTAATATTAGATAACAATATAAATTTTTTCCTTGATTCCTTGCTTATTTATTTTACTTGTTACGTATATAAACCAAGTACAGAATAGATATTTTTTTAGATACCATTGGTGGTGTCCTATTGAGTAGCACTCACACCATACTGAGGCCTCCATGGAACTTTGGCACCCGAGTAAAAGCTATATGTTTTTTGGAATAGGTTCATAGAAGGGACATGGTGTTTCGTAGTGCATGGGATAACGGCTTGGAGCATGGAGGTTAGGACTAGGATGTGACATAGGTCCAAGTTTATATTATTTTTTCAAGTTTTTCATTGGATTATATTTTATGAATATCTAACATGTAGAGTACTCTCGCTACATTTTGTTATATCAAGTGCACATGGACACTTATTAGGTTTTTTTAGATGTTGTAAATTTTATTTCCTATTGGTTATTTTACCTATATTTGTTTTTTATTTTGTTTTAACACTCTAATAAGAGTTTATAGTCTTCCCATGTTCCTCTTAAGAATAACCCTTTTCATAAAGGGAGGCGCGCTTGAGGTCATTTAACAACCCATCTTGGGGCACTGGTTATAGTGGCCTCTAGGTCGGGGATGTTACAAAGTGTTATCATAGGAAGTTGTATTTTGTCTTAATATTTGGGAATGGTAGGCCAGAGACATGGATCTTATCTAGACTTGGTAATTATGTCATTCTTGGGTGCATGTAGCCCCACATATAAGCGAAATTCGAAGTTTCAAGTGGTGGTAAATGATGTTATGTTTTTTTCATTTAGAGATGGTTGATATTTCAACCATTGGTTTCATGCTTTGAGGTGATGTTATTGATTTATGAGTTTTTATCTCTTGGAACAACATGAAAAAGAGAGGGTGTGTGAGTTCATGCATCATGATGGGCACATAGGATAGAGATGTCATACGTATGTTTCTGGTGATTGATTTTTGAATGACATGATGATGATAAGAATTGGAAAAAAATGAAAGTTAATGTAATAATTGGTGTTGAAAAGTTGGTTGAAAAGTATTTTTAGGAAATTTTAATCCTCGGTCTTGTAAATATGAGGTGTTTTGAAATGGAATTTTGAATAAAATTGAAGTTTTTGTAATGATGGTCTAACAAAATATTTTTGAAATTGTACATGTTTGGGTTTTGAAAATATAATGTTTTTAAATTGAAATCATGGGTATCAATGGTAAGATTATTTATGTGAAAAAATTGGGGAATAATGAATCATTTTAGGGACTAATGGATTTTATCCATTGTATATGTTTTTGACCCTGTGTATTGGTGGTTTGGGTAGTGAGAGTGTATTAATCTTGAGACTGCAAGTTGCATAATGTGGGATTTTGATTAGTTGGGAGTTCTAGATATTGAGATGTTTCTTGTGTCACCTTTGGTTCAGTTGTGATGTCTATGTTGGGTGATTATGTATTTTTATTTGAATGTGGTGACTCTTTTGGATTAAAGCATTATGAAGTATGTTTTGGACCCTAGATTGGGTGTTAGCTTCGTGGTTCCAATATACATGTTCAGGTATCTTTGGTTTTAGATTTAGAATAAATAGTTTTTGTGTGTGTTAGATGTAATGTGTTTGGAATGGGGGTAGGATGACCAACATGAACAAATGATCTAATGAGTTTGTGTGTATGTATTAGAGGAAGAGAATTACCCTTATTTGTTGAAACTTCGCTTTTGTAAGTTTTTACCATTAAACTTATGAGGATGACTTGTTATAGAGGTCGTTTAGTGTGGAAATTCTTAGGGGTTTGTGTGGAATGGGTTGACATTTCATCTCTTATAAGTGACATGTATAGAAGTTTTTCATAGTACATGATTAACTACGGGGCTAGGTGAAAAGTTTAATGGTTTTGGGAAAAACAGCTTGAGCAGGGGCTATGATTTAACAACCTTAATAAATTGAGGGTAGCCTCAAGGGAGGTCGGTACAATGTTTTTGGAACCTTAAAATATGAATCATAGCGGGATGCTTTAGGGGACGGGGTAGATGCATGGTCAGTGCCATTGGGTTTTGGTAAAGGTTAATATATATTCATTAGAATCACTTCAAGGAAGAACATGTGTGAATATGTTAGGTTATAAGAGTGTATTTGAGGGGCATGACCATTCAGAGGCCTAATCCAATGGTTTTTGGGGTTATATGTACATGTAAATGTTGTTTTGGGGATATATTGAGTGATGTGTGTTTAATGTGATCTATAGATGGGGTTTTTTGGTCTTAGGAGAGCGAGAAACCTTGATGATTCTAAAAACATTTTAAAGATGGTCATGTGTTAGAGATGTATGATGCGATTCTGAAATGTTTCTAGGCGAGTTGAATATAATTTCATATGTTTCAATGGAATGAAATTAGAGATTCCCTTTATTGTGCGTGAAACTTTTTGATTTTGGATCGGTGGAGTAAATCATTTCATATGTATTTTTTTAGAGAGATCATTAATGAAGAACATGGGTGGGGTGATGATAATGGAACCAAAAGGAATTTTGGGTCACATCAGCTGCGTAGAGAGTTGTGTGGTAGTGGTGTGTTTGGTTGGTAACTTATTTGAGTTTTAGTGTTGTAGTGTGGATAACGCATTGTCGGGAAGGAAGCCTGAGACCATCAACAGTTTGAGGTGTTCACTAAGTGGGTGGAAATGATTCCAGAGTATAGTTTTTCTTAGTGATATATGAAATATTATTAGTGTATTTTTCATTAGTGGTTATCATTTACAATATGTGGACAGAATCCCAAGTGAAGTAAGAAGGTATTAGATTTATACTTAGAGACACGATAGTGTTTTGGTTTAATTTAGAATAACATATAGGATACATAGTAGGTGTGGTATGTGCATGTTATCTGTGTTTTGGGGGAGTGCACCAGCAACCAATTTCATGAAAGGACCCTGGGATGGACCAAATATTGATTAATTAAATGGGTGTCATTCTCGGAAGCTGATAATGGGTAGCAGGTAACATTGGCTATATTGTTATGATAAACTATTAAAAACCTTGTACATGGTTAAGGTTTAGCATATGATCGAGGGATGAGCTATAAATATTGAAAGGGCTAGAGGAAAGTGAAGAGAATGATACTACTAAGGTTAGTAGAATCATGTTATGTCACAGATATGTGGAAGAAGCTATGATGTGGATGTGGTGGTAGCAAGATACCAATGGGAAACCTGTGAGGAGCATGATCAGGTTGGCCTTGGGTGTGATGGTTAATCAGGTTGAGTGATGTCCAAGGGCTAGAGATGGTTCTTAAGGTTATAATATTTTTTTTCATTGGATATCTGTTGAAGAGTGTAATAAAGAATGGAAATGGTTTGATGAATAGTGATTATGGTGATGGTGAAATTTTAATGGATACCATGGATGATGAATCTTGGTGGGTATAGTTGAGGGTGGTATATATTAAGTAAAAAAGGCATCGTGGAAAATTAAAGTGGTGACATCCCAATAATAGATATTGGGAATCAACCGAGAGTGTCGACCAAGGTTGTCCTGACATAGTTAGTAGAAAGGAATGAATAAGGGGGTTGTGAGTCACCTCTAGTTAATGTGGTAAGGATAAGAATGTTTTAGTAAAGATAATGGGATATGGGGACGAACATAGTTACCATTAAATTATAATGTATAGTGGAGGTGTCCCATCCAATTAGATTTCATGGAAATATAGAATACAAATTTTCAATGGTGTAATCATTGATTGTGGGAATAGTTAGTTGGAAACCCCATTGGGAAAGTTCTGATAGTCATAATGTTCTTTTTTTGCATCTTTTTTTACTATCTAGGTGATCAATGCCGAAACAATGCGGTTATATGTTAAAGAATATGATTGGGAGTGATATGGAAAGAGAGTGGTTCGTTAATGGCATAAATAGTGGTTTTAGGAGGATGTACCAAGGAGGGATCTATCTTGGTGAAACAGTGTTGGTGAGAGGCACTAGTTTAGGTGTTAATCTTGTGAGTGCCTTGATATGAAGACTGTGTTTGGGTTGTGATTTTTGACTGTTCAAAAATATAATGGGGATCTTGGGAATTGAGTTATAGATCGGTTAGGTGGTGATATGCATTTGGAAAATGGGACGTTTCCTCTGGTGATCTCAGGATTAGATCACCATTAGTTCTTTGAATGAATTTTGAGTGGTATGGCACTAAGAGAATTGAGATATTATTTGGGAAGAGGATCATACTAAGAGTTTTATGGTTGGTTCTTTCATGTTAAAAGAGTTCCTAGTTGGTATCATTCTTTGTAATGTTTTAGTGGCGTTATCTATACAATTAACTTGTGTTAGGAGTTGGAAATGATGAATTGAGGTGGATAGGTCTTCATGGAGAATCAGATTATGATTTTGGAATTTGTTGAGAGAAATTTTCTCTGGGTAAGACTATTTCCATAGTCTATGAAATGTCATGGAATTGCTAGGTTTAGGGAAAACCATTAGTAGCTAAACATTGATTGGTGGGTCTATGTTCTAGCCTTTTCGGTCTTGATGGTTTTTAAATTCTTAGAATGCATATTGAGGTTGAACCGCTATAAAGTGGGGAGGTTTAAAATCCCAATCATTAGTGAAGGTTTGTCCTTGTTAATTTTTTTTGTTAGAATCTTATTATTGTTAAAGAAGGGTTTCATGGGTGCTTAAAGATTTTTGGAAGAGTTCCAGAGTTTTGGGACCTGAAAATAGGAGAAAATTGAACAAACAACACATGTAACAATGTTTGTGAAAATAATGATCCATGTATAGGAAATCGAGTGTCTTAGTGACAATTTTAGAAAAAGGGATAGCATGCACTTACCACATAGTTTCGTAAACTATAAGGGAAACTCTAGGTAACAATGTAGCCCAACTCTCCATAAACAGTGGCATGCATATGGTTTTTGTATGGTTTGGAAAACTGTGGGGGTAAACTATGCACCAAATTAAATTATAAAAAATTTATATATTTTCCATCATAGGATTTTTAGACCCCCATCTGATTTATCCACTAATTCGACCCCACATCCCTATGTAATGAAAAAATAGACCCATCCTCCTACTTTGATGGGTGTCATTTTATTTTTGGGATTTTAGAGTATGTTTGGGTGATAATTTAAGATCCTGGTGAGTCTAAAACTCTTATTTGGTCTATTTTTTCGATTAGGGATAGTATAATTTCCCCCTTTTTCTGGATCCCAAAAACCATCAGTTTTCTAGGGGATTTTATATTTATGCTTTATCTGGTGTTTGATTTCAAATCATGGGTGGATATTAGACAAGTGTTCATCAACGGACATGAGGTATGTGATATTTAATCTTTCTATCATATTCATCATGTGTTATGTGTGTATATATTTTCTATATTTTTCCACCATGTTTTGTTTTGATGTCTTTGGTTATGAAATGATGTTTGGACCCAAGATTGAGGTGCGAGGCCCTTCATAGACAACATTGGATTCATCGATGTTGTGAGACTAAACCTATGGCTACCCATGGGGTATGACGTACCATTGAAATTGGTGAACAAAACTAGTAAAAATGAGATATGAGTGTAATGGGAGTGAATGTGTAGTGAAAATGAAATTGAGATGTGGTTGAGGTTAATTTATTGATTGAAACAAATTATAAGTTAGATATTGTAAAATATTGAGAGAATTTTAAATGAGTTGTTAGTGAATTTAGTACTTTGACATGATTTTAGGTTTTTTAATAGAAAATATATTTTGAAATTGAAAAATATTTTTAAAGGAGGTGTGGACCACAAAGTGTTTGCAAAGGGGTTTTCTAAAATATTTCAAATGGTTCTTGAAATGGGGAAATGTTCCATTTTTTAAAATAGTATAAATATTTTCATGAGTGGATAGAATTATAAATAATAGCCATGGGGAATGTTTTAGTTTTTCAAAAGGGGAAGATACATGTTTTAAAGGTTAGTTTCAATATGATTTCAATGATTATTATGAATATTTTTTATGATGTTATTTATAGAGGTCTGATCGGAGCACCATAATTGAAAGGGCATAAGGGTTGGTGAGATAGAACCTAGAAGAATTTTGTTAACATGAATATATGATTATGATATGAACTAATTAATGAATGGATTTTTTGGATGAAATTGCATATGGGTGTGTTTGGAATGATGTGAAACCAGGTTAAATGGGATTAATTTGAATGTTCCTAATGGATGGATATTTTTACCTGAAATTAATAATTGCATAATACCTGGTAAATAATGAACATGCCAAGTGAGTTACCATATAGAATGGTTGAATATGTTAAATGGGTTAATGTATGAAAATTAGTGAATATTATTAATGATTTAAAATAGTAAATGGTAATTAGGATAAATGAAAATGTAATATAAATTGTAATGTGTTAATGGTTTACATAATAATATTTATTAACATGATGATTGTTTTGGATTACAATTTATATTTTTATTGGTTTTGTTTAGTTGTGATATGGTATATGTGTGGTTAATGGTTAAATAAGAATGCTCACATCGCTAGATAGTGTGGGGTATTGACTATGGTTCTATGCCCAAGGCTCATGTTTGAATAAGCCTCTAGACTCCACCCCACAATGCATGATTTAGGTAAGGGGATGAAGATCTATTCCTATTATGGTTTCATACCACATAGACTAAGGCTGCGGAGTGGAGATAATGTTCTTGTTATGGCATGTTTATCCCTAGGGAGATAGGGACATGGATTATTCCCTCATTCAAGGTAATTGAACGACTTAGGCCATAGGGAAAGTGATGGAATTACTATCCCATGGAAAAATATATGGAGATGAATTTAGTATTGAGGACACCCTAAGTGGCGAAATTTAAATAATGATGAAAATGGATTAAATGAGTGTTATAGATAATGGTTAGGTGATCGGTTGTGGTAAGATAAATTCATTGTAGAGAAATGTATGTGTCAAACTTTTTTCATTAGCATTGAACCCTAGTGTGACCAGATTTGCTGTTGTTGGTTGAATATAGTAAATTTAATATATAAAAGGAATATTAGATAACTGCCTAAAAGTTTTCTGTGTTGCCTTTTTTATTTATTTTACTTTTTACCAGCATACACTTGGTATTGAAAGGATATTGCTTGAGACTCTATTGGTGGTGGTCTACTTAGTTTTACTCATCCCCTAGTCGGGCCACTATGGCACTTCGGCATATGGAAATAGGAAACTTTTTTTCAGGAACATGTTTGGAGTAGAGGCCTGGTGTTTGGTTGTGCATGGGATGATGGGATGTAGCATTGAGATTAATATCAGGTTGGGATTTTGGTCCCCATTCTGAGTCTTTTACTAGTTTTTTCCTTGGATTATATTTCCTAATTTTCTGGCATATATTTTAATCTCTCTATATTTTTATAAATAGGTTTACATGGTCACATATTGGTTTTTGTGACATGTCTTCTATCATTTTTCTTGTTGGTTATTTTATCTATTTGTGTTACATCTATTTTGGATTCATTTTGAAAAGAATGTATTGTATCCCGATGTCCCTCTTTAGACTTGTAATTCTAGTTGGAAGCCTTTGTCATATGGGCATGAGCACCTGAGGTCATGTGATGACCCAACTCAGGGAACCAATTATAGTGGCCTCTAGGTTGCCGATGTAACACCATAAAAAAAGGTTTAGTGCCTTTTCAGATTAACTACATAAATTATTATTTTACATAATTTCTTCAACATTTCTCACAACATCTCCCAGAAATACTTCCTTCAACACATAAACTTATATATAATTTCCTTGGGTAATGGGAAAAAATGAAGGGGCGAGGTCAAGAAATTTGTAAAGGAGACCTTATAAATGATTCATAAATAATTATATAAAAATAATATGAGATAAAATATGCATGGAATACATAATTTATTAAAATATCATTCAATAATAGGAGAAGATCATCATGGCATGAGATCATAGAGTCATAAAAAGACCATAAAGAAAGTATATATAATATGCCATGTATTGTAATCCTAACATTATTGTGTGGCATAAACACATAAATAAGGAAATCATAAAATTGTGAAAAAATATTAATGTATTTATTTCCATGGATAAGTTTGTTAATAAATCTGAATAAAAACCATTTCTACCAATAATGTTGTAAATAATCCAAAATAACAATCATATATATTCATAAAATAGTTATCACATGAGGTATAAAACATTAAAACATTCATTATAAGGTGGCATGTGAACCCAACCATCACAAAATTATATAGCATACTGATAAATTCCATATAAAAACAATCCATTATCTTATCATGAAAAATACAGAAAATGAAAAATGGGCTACATGTCATTTACAAAGGGCATCACATAACATGAAATTGTGATAAGATCAGTTTTCAATATAAATTAAATATTCTAAACTCGGTATGATATTATTTGTATGGTTATCATTAAAATAACTTCACAACATATAAAACATTTGGAGGTAGAAAATAAAATGGAAGAGAAATCATGAAAATAATTTTCATAAGGATTTTGCGATATATTTAAAAAAATATCAGTCATTTCTTGTCTCTATTTCAAGAGGGGTAATGTGAGGAAATTGAAAATTTTATCCTTATAAGAATTAAAATTATGAACATATTGATAATAAATTAAAATTAATGTAATAAATATGGAGAGGAATATAAAATGTAATGCTTCAAAAATAAATTACATTATTATTATAAATTACCTTTATTGAAATCCACTTCATTAAAAATGATAAAAAACTCTACATAAGAAAGGTAAACATAAATATAAATATAAAAAGTGATAAATCATATATGGGTTCCCAATTAAAAAATGACAACATTAGTGCGAATAAAAAAAGTATAATTAAGAAAAAGTTTATTTAGAATGGGTTTGAGTTATTCTTAACAATAGAATTGTTTTTAGAAGGATGAAATTGATAAAAAAGAAAATTTTGATGACAAAATGTAAATTTCCCAAAAAAATAGATAAAATAATATGTAACATAGAAAAGGTATTTTAGCATAAACAAGAATGATCATAGCATATGAATGTAGTTTATGACCTAAAAAGAGAAAATTATGTTAATTAAACCCTTACTTGATGTCTCAAATCGCTTAGTAACTGCATGTAAATTTATGAATAGCCAAATTAAATTTATAAAATATATGATTAAAAATATTGTTCATTTATATTTCAGTTTTTGGATCTAATTATTATTATATTTCACTCATTTGTTATATTGTTTTTTCATTCCATAGTTTTAGGGGTTATTTGGTCAATTCCTTTAAAACTGATTCGGTGTGTTTACCATTATAAAACTGTTTATTAGATAGTTTAATCATCTCGAATGAATTAAATATAATTCAAAAGGTACATTTATAAAGAACTATTATGTTCCATGTTTATTCTAGAGAACATTATGGTATGATTTGTACCTAAAAAATGTGAAACTCGTTTATTTTGGAAACCTTTATCTTATAGAAGGTTGTTGAATAATATTATGTTTAAATTTTAATATGACCATTTAAAAACAATATTTACATATTAATATATTATATTACCCTAAATTTAATTTCCACATCCATAAATGATAAAAAAATCATAGAATTGGTCATATCGGTTCCTAAACCTTCCTAAACAACAACATGTAAGAATTAATCAGCTAAGTATGATTATGTAATGATTTTATTATAGTATAATAATTCTGAAATTATGATAGAATATAAAATTAGTCATTATTATATATTATTAATACTGCTGAATATTTATTAATCATTCATGATATAATTACAATAACACTTCTTATATAGGTGGTAAAACTAACCAAAACACGAGGATGTTTTAATGACATAATTAATATGAGTATACTATTTATTAAAAATAATATTACTTTTATATAAGATTAATAATTTAAAAAATATATATTAATGTAGAAAAAATAAATATTTAATAAGAAGTAGAAGAAGAATATATAAATGGTTGATTATATAAATGAAAATACTAACAGAGAAGAATTTAATATCCTCTTTCAAACCTCCCAAATTATGAAGGGATATGAGAAATTTATAGGGAAAAGAGTCTCAATAATGTGGAATAGGTTTATTGGTGAATTATTGTAGTTATGTTAATGTAATTTAATTTAATTTTTTTGATTTTATTTTATTAGATGATGAAAGGATTCATTTTGTAGTTGAATGGATTGTTATTTTTACAAAAAATGTATACTTAATATAAAAATAATGACAAATTTTGAGGCATGTAGATCCAAAATTGTCTAATAAATTAGATAATATGAGATTAGTTGTAGTAAGCCATCATAAACAGATTTTACTATATGTTTTCAAGATATTTTGGTTGTTATTCATGATTTTAAATTTTCTTTAATTGTTAGATTTTATCTTATTGACTCGTATTTACCTAGTTAACTTGTTTATATTTATTAAAAATGATATTTAACATTTTAATTAATTTTAAAAAGATGATATAAAATATTAAATCCATATTAACGAATTTATTTTTTATAAGTGATAATAATTAATTTTTAAATAATAAATGTGTAAAAATCTAAATCCTATTTATAGAAAAAAAAAATATTTAAACATTAGAATAAGTTTAATATAAATTTAGGAAGGTTATTATTTTAAATGAAATTAATTATTTTATTATTAACTATATTAGAGATATGAAAAATACATAGAAAATAAAAATAAACACCCCTATGAATACTTAATGAGAAAAGATAAAAATAGTTTTTATAAGAATAAAATATTACATTAGGATTCAAAATGTCAATCATATATTTTAAATTAAATAAAAAAATTAAATTCATTATTTGAACCATTACAAAAAATGGGTAATTTTTTTATAAAATTATAATTAATGCTCTCATCATGGTAATTTTATTAATACAATAGCACTAATAAACACTAAACTTTTCAAAATTCTTATACAAATAAACTATTTCAGAAAATTACCAGAAAATAACCCAAAGATAATTTTGAAATCATGAATTAAAAAAATGAAATTAATTTTATCAAATTAAATTTCTAAAATATATATAAATTATCTTTAATATAAAAAATATTTAATGCTGAAAAAATATTTATAAGAAACATGTTTTATCGTGAAAGTGAATTTAATCTTATTAATCACCATGTGAAGATTAATTAAGAATTATAATTTGGTTGATTATATATACTAAAAATAAGTTTTAATCAAGAATATTTTTTTGGTGATGATAAATTTAATTTATTAAGATAAAAATACATTAAGCACATGATACAATTTTCTAAAAAATCAAATTTGACCATCAAATGGTATTATCATTATTTTTAACTAATTAATAATTATTTTTTGATAATTATTTATTTTTAATGGTGTAAACAACATATTTTATAAAATTTAATACTCTAATTAATGGGAATTCAAATTTTAAATAGAAAATAAGGAATGATTTTGGTGAAACATTCAGTGTCCTCTGATTATAACGTTATGTAAATGGCCATTTTACATTTCTAAAAAATAAATTTTTAAATCTTAATAAACATATATTTATTTTAATATATTATTATTATTAGTAATTATATATTAAAATAAAAATAAATATTATTTTATTTTATTATAAAACATGATTCTTTAAGTGTTAAAATGTGAATTTTAATGAAATAAAACAATGCACAGAATATAATGACCCATACTTTAAATACATTGTTATTGCATCAGAATTGAATCAAACTTATTACAACATATAAAAAACCATGATAGGACTGTATAAGTATAGTGTCTTTAGAAACTGGGAAACATAAAAAACTGGTTCATAAATCATCTACATTGTCTCATACTTATTTCATCATATCTAGAGTCCCTTTCGGAATATCCTACTTAATACCCTTATTTCTGGTCTGGGGAAAAGAAAACATACAAAAGGGTGAGCTCAAATGATCATAATAGGTAAAAAAATGAAATATCAATCATATCATATTTATAAGAACATAACATTTTCAAAATCGTAACCTGCAAAAGAGATTGTAATATCATGACATGGGATAAATCATAGTAGTGAAATGTAATCCCAAAAATCATAACATAAAACATGAAACATCTTATTATACACACAAGATAATAGAAAATCATTTCATATTACTCAAGACTCATTCCCAAGACCATCATAGTGGAGAACGTCCATTATTGAATGGAGTTCACTCCTCATTCAATTCCTGAATCACTGAACTGGATTAACTTGTCATTCTAGCAATTTCAATATCAAGAGATATAAATCATAATGCAATGCATTGGAGAGAGATGTAGGTCCCACCCATCTCTTAGTGATACAATTCTTATGTGTTCCACAAAATCATAAATCACACATAAGAGTATAACCCATGTTATAAAAATGGGATTCTTAAACATCATGCCATCATAACATAATCCATATAAGATAAAAGGCCTTCATAAATTTAATTTCATCATAACATAATAAAATCAATGTAATAATAGGGATAGAAATAGAACCTTATATTATCTTATATGGCAAACAATTTTGATAAAACACTTGAACTCCTTTTTTGAGGAAAATATCCTTTCTACTTCAAAATATTTTTCCTTTCTCAACATGTCATACAATTTTAAACTAAAATAAGTTAATTGAAAATAAACTTGAATGATTGTAAATGAAGATTCATGGAAATAATTTTCTATAAAATCATAACAATCCATTCATGCCTTATTATTTAAAATAATATTCTTCTCGTACTTTGGCCGGAAAAGTCACAGAGTATCTCGTACTGAAAATGAAAAAAGATTCCATTCATATCATTTAATAAAAGTTCTCCAATAGGTGAAATGGTATTTAAAAAATTTTAGGAGTATATAAATAATATTATATATTGTGGAAAAATTTATTTGGATGATAAATATGCCCCCAGTAAATTCTGAAGTATAAACAATCTCGGATAAAAATGAGATTGCATGATTTATCCTTACCTTAGGTCTGATATTCTCTATACTTATCCAAAACTTCTGTATAATGATTTAAATAATATTATTTACTTATTCCAGAATCATATACATTTTTATGATATCATATATGGTCATATTATTATCTTTTTATTAGTAATATTTCATTGCTACTTGTTATTCAGGTGTTTATTGCTTTATGTTCTTATGCGTGTTTTGTTGAATAAATTATTATTCAAATTTTTAGGATATATCTACATCATTTATAGAATAGTATTAGTATTATATATATCATATTTATTCAATCAATTCGTTTATATAATCATGGTTTAATGAAGATCATTTAGAATGAATCACATCGCACCGTGGAGACAGTAAGCCGTACATACGCACGGGCGATGATAACGTTCCCATAATTATTGAATGGTATTGGAGTGGATGATAGAATATCATTGAATTAGTATCATGTATTAGTAATAATATTTAGTTATTATTTACACCATTATACCCATCCATGTAAGGTTGTGGTGGAAAACAGATTACACCACGGCGTGGAGACGGTATTCCGTACGTACGCACACGTGGTGATTTCATTTTCAGTAGGATGGATAGAAGGTGAAATAGGATTATTTCATATTTTTAATAACATATCATTATATTACTGATACTGATGTTATTACTTTATAATGAAACCAATAAATAAGAGGTAGTAGAAGAAGAAATAAATTTTAAAGAATCGGTAAAGGATATTACCTCTTCTTCGACGCCCCTCTTCTAAACCTCCTCTTAGGGCACTAATTTTGGTGTTTGAAAAAGACTAGGACCTCTAGTATGTTTCTATAGACGTTTTGAAGAGAAATTGGCATGGGTTGGACGATCTTGAAGGCACAAAATGGTTTTATAAGGAGAGGTAGGATGTGTTTTTTTATAAGAGAGTAGTGGGGCACTTTTAGAAACCTCAAAAATATTAATTTATAATAAACTCAAACCCCACTTAAAAACCTCAAAAAATGACTCAAATCCAATTCTAGATGACATATGGTTATAATCTCATCAACCAATAAAATTTAGACATGTTGTTAATTTATTTTAAACCTTATCAACTTGATTTGTCCTTATTTAATCTACTTAATTTTATTTGTTGTAATAATATTCTAAATTTTAAATTGTTATAAATAGATTATTATGTGTTGTGAATTGTCTATAATTAGATAAGTTATTACATTGTTGACCATATAAAATTTAAATTTATAATTTTTAAATATTTTTGTGATTTTTATAAAATTTTAAAATATGTTATTTTTTATAAAATAAAAATAGTGTCAATTTTGACACTATTCATTTATTTGAACTTAAATAAAATCCACACAGAGGATATATTCGAACAATAATATTTAATAGATCATTAACGTGTCACATTCACCTAGAAAATTTGTGGAGAACATTAATTGGTTCATATAATATTTATTTTAATATTTTTTAAACCATTTATTTTATATTTCAATCAATAAAATAATATCTACATCACTATTGTGTCATCATTAATGATAATTATTTAATCCCTAAAAATTATAAATAAATTCTCATGATGCAGATACTTTTATTACACTTATAAGATAGAAGTGAGTGACCTGTTGTCACTTTCTTTGGTTTTAATAATAATCTTATAATTTTCATAGTCAAATTTCCATGAAATGAATCAATTCAGAACCTTATGTTATATGGGTCTACTTTCATTCATCCATATAATTTTGGCAGGTTTTATGGTAATTTTATAATATTACTATTACCCTTAATTACCCAATTTACATTTTACTGTTGTAAATAATCTTTTCCGTAGTTACTATTCATAATGTCTAAAAAAAATTCTCCTATTAACATTATTTGGACCTACTAATTCTAAATATGGAACCATTTTTTCAAATTCAAAACACAGAATTTGTAGTATTTAATTTAAAATTAATCCCGCTGTTGAGAAAATGGGTTTAAAAAGTTAAAACATTGCAAAAGATTGAAATGTTTTTACCTATGAATTCAATGTAAAATTAATGGAAATGAGATAAATTATATTAATTGGTTAAAATATATTATATTTATACTTTAAAACTAATAAATTGTATCATTTAACCATATATATTATCTTGATTAAAAAAAATTTAAGAAAAATTTAGCGTATTTTTACAATTCATCAAAATATGAAAGTTATCAGAAAAGTATCAAAAATTTAGCCAATGTAAATTTATATATCCTAATTCAAAAGAAGAAGTTTATTTTGTAAAATTGAACTTATAAACATGTCAAAAAGTATATTTAAAATGGGTGCGCTATCAAAAGGCGGTAAAACTGCATTTTTAAAAAATAATCTTCTTTTATCAAAAATTGATTTTTTTTCATATCTCACTCTAGAAAATGTGTAAGATGAATTATAATGTTATAAAATTCAAAATTCAATTAATAATATTCATAAAGTCTAGTTTATAATATTTTAATAATATATCATTGTTTAGTGAAACTCGGTATTGCATACAATGCAAGCTATCGAGGAAGGTTGCTCTTGGATGTAACACAAGCCAAGCCAGTGTTGTGTGTAATAAAAGATTCATTTGGCGTTTCATATAACATAAGACAAATATATATATCTCATAAAAGCTCAGGTTGTTACATTCTACCCCCCTTAAAATGAATTTCTCCCTTGAAATTCATCACATCATAACAAATAGAAGAGGATACCTCTCCCTCATCATATCCTCAAGTTCCCATGTATCTTCTTCTAATTGGTGGTTCCTCCATAAAAATTTAACCAAGCAAGTGGTCTTTTTTCATTGGACTTTTTCACTATGATCAATAATCTCTATCGGATGTTCTTTATAAGAATGATCTTGCTCCCGCGGTACAACTTCTGAGCTTAGTACATTTGAAGGATTGGGTATTTAATTTCTGAGGAGAGATACATGGAACATATCATGAACTTGAGAGAGATTTGGTGGAAGTTCAAATCTAAAAGCTACCTTCCCAACACAGTCTAGTATTTCAAATGGAATGACATACCTAGAGCTTAGCTTTCCCTTCTTTCCAAATCTCATTACTCTCTTCCAAGGAGATATTTATAAGAATACTTTATCACCCACTTCAAACTCTAGGTATTTTCTTCGGTTGTTGGAATATCATTTTTTTCGACTTTCAGCTTCTCTTATGTGTTTTTGAATAGATATGACCTTTACTTCCATCTCTTCAACATGATCAGGTCCTAATAGCTTTGTTTCCCCAACTTCATCCTTGTATGTTGGAGTTCTGCATTTATTTCCATAGAGATATTCATAAGGAGCCATCCAAATACTGGATTAAAAGATATTTTTGTAAGAAACTTCCACCAAAGGTAGGTGTTGATCCAAACCACCTTTTAAATCCATAAAGAATGTTCTCAACATGTCTTCCAAAGTTTTAATTGTCCTCTCAAACTGACCATTTGTCGGAGGATGATAAGCAGTGCTGATACTCAAATCTGTATCTAGAGTATGTTGAAGACTTCACCAAAACATCGAGGAAAACCTCGTATCCCAGTCAGATATAATGGAAAGAGGTATTCCATGCAATCATACCACTTCTTTTACATATATCCTGGAAAGCTGATCAAAATATAAATCCTCTTTAATTGCAATGAAGTGTCCCAAATTCATAAGATGATCAACTATAACCCAGATAGAATTATTGCCTTTGGATTTTTTAGGAAGTCCAGTGAAAAAGTCTATAGTGATGATTTACCCTTTCCATTCGAGTATGGATAATGGTTGTTACATCCCCTTAAACTTCTGTCTCTCAACTTTATCTTTCTAAACAACCAAGCATCGAGAGACATATTCAGCAACATCTTTTTTGATTCCATCCCACCAGAAGTACTCTTTCAGGTCTCTATACATCTTCATGCTTCCAGGGTGAATAGAGAATAAAAAACTTTGAGCCTCATCCAATATTTCCTTATTTGATTCTGGGATGGGAGGAACACAAACCTGATTCTTGAACCTTACTATTTCATCACAATCAATGTGGAATTCGTGATTATTTCTCACCTTGTTTTGTAATTCTAAATCTTCTTTATGTGCCTCTTTAATAATCACCTGTATATATGGTTGAAAACTAATTTGAGAAAGATAATATTTTTCTCCATTCCATTATAATTCCATGATTCATCCTTTTTAAATCCATAAATATTGGATATTTTTGTGATCCTCATCATGGATAAGCTAACATGGCCTTGTCGACTTAATGCATCTACCACCATATTTTCTTTCCCAGGGTGATAATGAATTGAGCATTCGTAATCCTTAATCAGCTCGAACCATCTTCTTTGGCGCATATTCATATCCTTTTGTGTGAAAATTTACTTTAAACTTTTATTATTAGTATAAATATCACACCTTTCACCATAAAGATAATGCCTCCAAATATTTAAGGAAAAAATTACCACAGGTAAATCCAAATCAGGAGTTGGGTAATTTTGCTCATGGATTTTTAACTTTCATGAGGAATAAGCTATCACCATATAATTTTGCGTGAGAACACACCCCAATCCCTTCTTGGATGCATCACTGTAGATCACAAACCTTTCTCCACTACAAGGAAGTGAGAGCAGAGGTTCCCTAGATAACATTCTTTTTAACTCCTTGAAATTCTCTTCACACTCCTCCGTCCAAACAAATTTTACTCCCTTTCGACTCAACCTGGTGAGTGGATTAGATAAACGTGAAAAATATCTCACAAAACGTCGATAATATCCATCCAAAACAAGAAAAATTTGGATCTCAGTTACTATTGTTGGTCTCGACCATATTTCGATAACCTCTGTTTTTACTGGATCCACTGATATCCCCTCTTTTGAGATTATGTGACCCAAAAATGAATCTTTTTGAAGCCAAAATTCAAACTTGGTAAATTTGGCATAGATATTCTCCTTTCATAGGGTCATTAATACAATTCTCAAGTGATCTTCATGTTCTTCATTTCTCTTTGAATAGATAATAATATCATCTATAAAGACTACCAGAAACTGACGAGGATAGTCTCTAAAGACTCTATTCATTATATCCATGAAGATAGAAAGGGAATTAGTAATAGAGAATGGTGTCACTATAAATTCATAGTGTCTATACCTTGTAGGGAATTTCTTCTTTGGTATATCCTCCCTTTTGACCCTTAATTGATGATACCGTGAATGAAGATAAATCTTGGAAAACAATTGAGCTCCACGTAGTTGGTCAAATAATACATCAATGTATGGGAGAGGATATTTGTTCTTGATAGTGATCTTGTTATGTTATCGATAATCAATGCAATGTCTCATTGATCCATATTACTTCTTGATAAACAGAATAGGTTCTTCCCATGGTGATGCACTAGGGCGTATGAATCCATTATCAAGATTCTCTTGGAGTTTCTTCTTCAATTACTACAACTCAATTGGGGTCATTCTATAAGGTTTTTTGAAACGGGAATAGCACCCGATATGAGTTCTATTGAAAAATCATCTTCAAGATTTGGTGGAAGACCTGGATATTCCTCTGGAAAGACATCATCAAACTCCCATCCAATGGGTATATTCTTAATTATGAGTTTCACTCCAAAAATTTTAGACAAATAACCTTCATTTATTGGAATCAAGACCCATAATATGGAAGAAATTTCTACTAGAAGGTTGTATTAATCCTTGCATTGCTAAATGATCATATATTGATCAGGAATATGAAATTTGACATCCCTTTTCTAGGAATTTATGTGAGCTCCATATAAAGAAAGCAAATACATTCCAAGAATCACATCAAATTCTACTATATGAAGGATCACACGATTTTCAGGAACCACATTCCCACATACTTTAATCAGAGAGGAATTTTAAAATTTTGATGCGACTCTTATTCCATTAAGAGTTGTCGTAGCTAACTCAGAAGAAAGTTATTGTGGTATTATGGAAATACCCTTAGAAAATTCTTCAGAAATAAATAGTGGGTGGATCCAGAATCAAATAAAACATTTGCTAATATAGAGTGGATGATAAGTGTAGCTTTCACCACTTCGATATCGTACTCCACATCGTCGATAGAAATTGCATGTGACTTTCCTTTATCATTGGCCTTAAGAGTTTGTTGATGCCGATCATCATCAACAACCCTTGTATTAGGCCATTGATTAGAATAATTACAAATTTCCTTGCACATGTAACATTGATGTGTGGGAGATGCATTCTATTTAGCAGTTTCTTTGTTCTCATCCCTATACATCTTTTTCCCATCACTTCGGCAATCAATTTCTCGATAACCTTCTTTCCCACACCTATAATATTTCCTTGTCCCTTTATGAAATTTCCCTCCATGTTTCATTACACACTTTGAGAATAAGGGAAAACTCATCTTCTTTTCCATGTGTTGTTTAGATTTTACTTTGAATTTCATTTTCCTCTTCTTATTAATCACATATGACTGATGGGTTACTCTAATGTCCATCTCAACCTTGAGGGAACATCGAACAATTTCCTTATAGCAATTGAAGTCCCTTATAGCTAATTCCTTTCGAAGACGTGGTTTTAAGCCACTAAAGAATCGATTGATCTTACTCTCAGGCTGGATAATAATCCTAGAAGGGTACCTTGCATGCCTTGTAAAATTTGCTTCGTATGTACCAACAGATTCATCATCCTTTTGGTTCAGTTCAAGAAACTCCTTCTCCATCTTTGTTCGAAGAATACAAGGGAAGTACATATCGAAAAATATGTTCTTGAACTCGTCCCATTACATGGACTCAATTTCATCCCTTTGCCTTGTATTCTTGACATGATTCCACCATTGATCAACTTCGCCTTCCAAATGATATAATGCTAATATGACTTTATCATGTTCAGAACATTGAAGGACTGAAAATATATTTTCAATGGCACCAATCCATTGTTCAGCAACTAATGGATTAGAAGACCTGCTGAATGAAGGTGGACGCTGCCTCATGAAGGATTCAATAGAATGTTTCTCCATCCTTTTCTCATTTTGAAATCCTAGATGATTCATAACCTAAGAAAGTTGTGTGAGCATGGCTAAAAGATTTTTCATTCCATCTCCCATAACATTTGGTTGCTCAGTGGGATAATTATTGCATTTCTCGTCGCATTCAGCATTAACATGGTTCCTTCGGGTTCCATCCATTGACTAAAACCAGGAAGAATAATGTGAGAAACACTTATTACAACAAGTAAACGACATAATCAGGAATAAAATTACACACTTTAGGTCTTATCATAGGTTATTCATGGCCATTAATAAAACACTATGATTGTGTTTTATGCTTAGACATCTCTTTAGGGTTCTTAGTAAGGATTTCACATCCTAGTTTCCAATAGTTGACTATACCTATCCTCTGATACCAACTATAATGACCCCTAAATTATATACATTGTTATTACTTTAGAATTGAAGAATAATTATTACAACATATAACAAAACCATGATAGGACCGTATAGGTATAATGTCTTTAAGAACTGGGAAACATAAACAACTGGGTCATAAATCATCTACATTGTCTCCCACTTATTTCATCATATATGGAGTCTCTTTTGGCATATCCTACTTAATACCCTTCTTCCTATCCTCAGGAAAAAAACATACAAAAGGGTGAGCTCAAATGCTCAGAAAGGGTAAAAAAAGGAAATATCAATCATATCATATTCATAAGAAAATAACATTTTGAAAATCATAACCTGTAAAAGAGATCATAATATCATGACATGGGATAAATCATAGTAGTGAAATGTAATCCCAAAAATCATAACATAAAACATGAAACTTCTAAGCATACACACATAATCATAGAAAATCATTTCATATTAGTCAATACTCATTGCAAAGACCATAATAGTGGAGAAATTACATTACATAACGGAGTTCACTCCTCATTCTAGTCCTGTATCACTGAACCAGATTAACTTGCTGTTTTGGCTATGTCTATCTAATGAGATATAAATCCTTACCCAATGCATTGGAGGGAGATATAGTTCCCACCCATTTCTTAATGATACCATTCTTATGTGTGCCACAAAATCATAAATCATACATTATAGCATAACCCATGTAATAAAAATGGGATTCATAAACATCATTCCATTATAACATAATCCATATAAGATAAAAGGAATTCATAAAAATAATTCCATCATAAGAAAATCAAATCAATGTAATAATTGGGATAGAAATAGAACCCACTATTATCTTAGTTGGAAAATAATTTTGATAAAACACTTGAATATCATTCTTGAGGAAAATATCCTTTCTACATCAAAACATTTAATCTTTCTAAAAATGTCATACAATTTTAAACTAAAATAAGTTGATTGAAAATAAACTTGAATTCTTGTAAAGGAAGCTTCATGGAAATAAGGTTCTATAAAATCATAAAAATCTATTCATGCTGTATAAGTTTAAAAAAATTATTCTCATACTTTGGCTAGAAAAGTCAAAATATATCTTATACTGAAAACAAAAAAAATATTCCATTCATTTCATATACTAAAAATTCACCAATAGTTAAAATTCAAATAAAACAATTTTAGGAGGATATAAATAATAGTACATATTTTGGAAACATGGATGTGCATGATAAATATTCCCTAGTAAATTATTAAGTATAAACAATCACAGATAAAAATGAGATTGCATGATTTTTCCTTACCTTAGGTCTGATATGCTCCGTTTGTATCCGAACTTACTATATAATGATTTAAATAATGTTATTTACTTATTCCATAATCATATACATTGTTATTGTATCATATATGGTCATATTATTATCTCTTTATTAGTAATATTTCATTGCTACTTGTTATTCGGGTGTTTATTGCTTTATGTTCTTGTGAGTGTTTTGTTGAATAAATTATTATTCCTATTTGTAAGTTATAGCTACATAATTTACCGAATTTTATTAGTATAATATATATCATATTTATTCATTCAATTTATTTATATAATTATGGTTTCAGGAAGATCATGTAGAACGAATCACAACGCACTGTGGAGACGGTAAGATGTACGTACGCACGGGCGACAATATCATTCCCATAATTATTGAATGGTATTGGAGTGGATGATAGAATATGTTAGAATTAGTATAATGTTATAATATTCATATATAGTAATACATTACACCATTATACACATTCATGTAAGGTGGTTGTGGAAAACAGATTACACCACGGCGTGGAGATGGTATTCCGTACGTACACACACGTAGTGTTTTTATTTTCTATAGGATGGATAGAAGGTAAAATAGGTTTGTTTTATATTTATAATAACATATCCTTATATGAGTGAAAATGATTTTATTACTTTATAATGAAACCAATAAATAAGAGGAAGTAGAAGAAGAAATAAATTTAAAAGAATTGGTAAAGGATATTACCTCTTCTTCAACACGCCTCTTCTAAACCTCCTCTTGGGGAACTAAAGTTGGTCTTTGAAGAAGACTAGAACCTCTAATATGTTTCTAGGGAAGTAGAGAAGATAAATTTTCAGGGGTTGGATAGCCATGAAGGCTCAAAATGGTTTGAGAAGAAGAGGGAGGAGGTTCCCTTTTATAAGGGAGGAGAGGGGCACTTTTAGAAACCTCTAAAATATTAATTTATAATAAACTCAAACCCCAAATAAAAACCTCCATAAAATGACTCAAATCCGAATATATATGATATATGGTTGTAATATCATCAACCAATAAAATCTAGACGTGTTGGTAATTTATTTTAAACCTTATCAACTTGAATTATCCTCATTTAATCTATTTAATTTTATTTGTGGTAATAATATTCTATATTTTAAATTATCATAAATAGTTACTTATGTGTTCTTAATTTTTCATAATTGGATACTTTATAAAATTTTAGACCATATTAATTTAAATTTATAATTTTGAAATAATTTTATAATATGTTATTTTTATAAAATAACAAGAGTTTCAATTTTGACACTATTCATTTATTTGAATTTAAATAAAACACACACAGAGGATATATTCAAGAAAAAATATTTAATAGATTAATAACATGTCATATTAACCTATAAAATTATTGGAGAACATTAATTGGTATATATAATATTTATTTTAATATTTTTAAAACCATTTATTTGATATTTTAATCAATAAAATAATTTCTACATCACTATTGTGTCATCATTAATGATAATTATTTAATCCCTAAAAACTCTAAATAAATTATCACGATGTAGATAGATTTATTATCTTTCTGGGGACTATTTATATTCAATGTTTTATACAGTTTATTACTAAATTAAAATTATTACACTTATAAGATATAAGAGAGTGACATGTTGTCACTTTCTTTGGTTTTAATAATAATTATATCATTTTCAGAGTCAAATGTCCATGAAATGAATCTATTCCGACCATTAAGTGATATGGGTGGACTTTCATTCATCCAATAGAATTTTGGAAGGTTTTAGTGTAATTTTATAATCTTATTTTTACCCTTAATTACCCGATTTACCTTTAAATGTAGTAAATAAATTTTATCATAGTTACTATTCATAATGTCTAAAAATAAAAAATAGCCTATTAAGATAATTTGGACCTAATTATTCCAAATATGGAATCCATTTTTCCATATTCAAAACACATAATTTGTATTATTTAATTTAAAATTAATCCCGCTGTTGAGAAAACGGGTTTTAAAAGTTAAAAAATTGCAAAAGATTGAAATGTTTTTACCTATGAATTCAATGTAAAATTAATGTAAATGAAAAAATTATATTAAATGGTAAAAATATATTCTATTTATACTTTAAAACCATTAAATGTTATCATTTAACAATATAAATTTTCTTGATGAAAAGGTTGTTTTTAAGAAACATTTAGCATGTTTATACTATTCACCAAAATATGAAAGTATTCAGAAATGTATAAAAAAATTATCCAATGTAAATTTGTATATCCTAATTCAAAAGTAAAAGTTTATTTTTTTAAATTGAACTTATAAACATGTCAAAAGTTAAATTTAAAATGGGAGCCCCATTAAAAGGTAGTAATTCTGCATTTTTGAAAAAAAACACTATTTTTATCGAAAATTTATTTTTTTCATATATCACTCTATAAAATGTATAAGATGAATTAAAATTTTATAAAATTAAAGATTCGGTTAATACTATTCATAATTTCTTGTTCATAATATTAAAATCATATATCATTGTTTAATGAAACTCAGTATTGCGAACAACGAAAGCTATCGAAGAATGTTTCTCTTGTGTGTAATGCAAGGCCAGCCAGTGTTGTGTGTAGTGAAAGATTCATTTGGTGTTGCGTATAAAATAAGAAATAATTATATTTATATATATATATATATATATATATATATATATATATATTTCTCATAAAATCTCAGGGTGTTACACAAAAAATGGAAAAAACCATTTAGAAATTAAATGAACCATAATATAGTGTAAAAATGATGATAAAGTATTTTTTATATAAAATTATATTTAACCATTCATCATATGTTTCAAATAATATTTTATTTGATATTCTTTTTAATATGTTATGACTTTGTGACAATAAATATTTGAATCATACTTTTTTATCCGTGAAATAATAATGTAAAAATTACCAGGATGATTTGAAAATAGAACCTTTAATAAATGTAATGTAGTTATCAAATAAAAAAGATATAAATAAAAAGATTCATGAATATAGTAAAAGAAATATTAAAATACTTATATACAAGGGATGGAATATGGAAGTAAGATAACATGTACGCTAGCAGTTTGTGATGTTTCCATGTTTTCCTTCGGACATGGGTTCTAGCTATATAGCCTTGAAAAAAAAGATGGGGTTTCTCTTAGACAGTGGGATTACCATTTTAATAAAGACAATATCATTATACATGAGATATATAAATATATATATATATATATATGCAAACAACTTCAGTGGAAATTATTTACAGAAAAAATTGGTTAATATTATTCAAAACAAAATCAATGGAATGAATATATTAATTTTAGGATAAAAATATTCATTAGAAAAATCGTATGTTACAATCTTCACCTTTAATTTTTTTGTCCCTATATTTTAAATTACTGTAATTGATGAGTATCTATAATGGTATTTTTAACATATTCATTACTCAAGGTCAAATTTGTAATGATGTATATACCGTACTACCATTAGGGAGACTAATAAATTTATCTATTCCGTTACTATATTAGGAAATACCCATCAAGATTGTGTATTAATAACTATATAATAGGATTTATTTTTATATAGGGTTCATAGTTGTCATTTCATTGATGGAATGATTACATTTTGATTTGATATATGAAATTTGATTTCTTTATTTTGGTAAATAATAGTAATTTTATGTGGAGATAACCTATCCATTTCAAAAATCAAGTCGAATTTATCTAAAGAAATAATAATATGATATTCACCAATAAATTTACCATCTACAGCATGTTGGTATATAATAATCATACAATTAGAAATTTGCTTTAATCATTAAATATAAAATTACTATGATGGTGATTATATTTTATTATGAAACAATATAGATACAATTGATGGAAAAAAATAAAATCTGGTAAAACATATATAAATATAGCGTAGAGGAAAATTTTAAATTATTTATCATGATCCACCTTAACGATTTTCATAATATATTCCCTTCTTTATTCCCTTTTTCTAGTGGGTATCTAATGCTAATAATCCTTATTATACCATTGGTTAGGGGATTGACTTAGCTAATTCCCATGTTCCCAACATTTAATAAATTTATTTAGTAGTGGATCCTTAGGATGAACTTTATTTCCCTCTATCTTGTTCCGAAACTCTTAATTTTTCTTTTGAAATTAGATTCCAAAAGCATTTATTTTATAAATATAAAACATAAACTATTTACTTTTAAAAGTTTCCATTGGTGATTATTCCCATATTATTGATCTGTATGAAATTGAATCTTCTTTCCTCCATAGTCTTTATCAACCAAAATTTGTTTAAAACCCATTTTTTCTATTTTTTGGATGTTTAACTCAGTTCGAGTTATTAGTTGTAATTCGAGGTAAATGATTAGGAATAACCACAATATTTATCATTGCATATCATATCACATTTAACATCTCATTTGGAAAACGAAATGGATCTTCATACTCATTGGTAAATTACTTCCTCCAAGTTACAACAATTTTCCAAAGTAATGAAAATTAAATAATGAGGATATATACAAATAAATTATAAATACAAAATAAATAACTCATAAAAAATATGTATATCTTAACTTATTGGCATCTATATGTTTATATGTGTATTCTATGGTCGTTTATAATTATGATTTTAAACTAACTATATTCAAGTAAATCATAATTCTTCACAAAGATAGTGTGTCTTATCCAAAAAACATCCCCTAGCAATGTCAAACTATTTTGGCAGTTAGGCCCACTTTTTGTATACCAAAATTTTCTAGGGTCGTTACCCCTAGGTTCATCAATTCTATAACTTTAATCCCCTCATTTGTATTAGGATAGGTATGTTATTACTAAAAAACAACACAATTTAAAATTTACCATATTTTTTTGATATTTTCAATTTTTAGATTTATCCTCAGGGTTCTCACTAAAGACTTATTATCTTAATCCCTTAAAAATTAATAAATAATACACTTATACAAACTGAGATGATCAATGATATGGAAAATAAAAATCATATAATAAATCTCTTATATAAACATTACATGTCACAAATACTCACACCACCCCAGAACCTAACGTTTTAGTGTATTTGGTGATTATATACATAAAGTATTATTTCACATAATTACTTCAAAAATTATAACAATATATCTTTTCAATAATTATTTCAACACAGAATACTATATATAATTTCCTAGGTAAATGAAAAAAAATAAGAAGTGATATCAAATCCTCATTATGGAATATATTATCAATTATTCATAAAGTGTTTTATCTAAATCATGTGAAAAAACATGCTTATCGGAGATATATCTTAAAACATAATCATTGAATCAAAAGAGATAATCAACACACTATGAGTTTATATCGTCATTTGCGGACCATCATGGAAGCATGAAATATATACCATGACTTGGAATCATAAGATTAGTGTGTCGAGTAATCATTGAATTAAGAAAATTGTCGCATAGAAAAAAATCAATGAAATTATATCCAAACACATGGTTTTTGATAAAGCTAGAAAACAACAATGTCCATGAATAGTATTGTGAATACATATAAACATCAATCATGTCCACACACAACATCATTATCTGATGAGGGATAAACATTAAAAAATGAATTAGTTTTTAATTTATGACCCCAACCATCAAATAATGATAAAATGTACTTATTTGTTCCACATGAAAATATTTAATCATCTTATTATGATAAACCAATGAAAAAATAGTTTTCACATCATTTCCAAATAGAATCACATAATGTGATATTATTATTAGATCTATTATGGCCATAAATTTAATATTCTAAAAGGGGTATAATATCATTTAATGTATGATCTTGGAAATTACATCATAAGTGGCAAATATTTTGGAGGTAGAGAGTAAAATAGATGTTAAATCAAGAAATAAAATTCCTAAAGATTTTATGTCATATTGGTAAAAATAAATTAATATTTCATTACATAAATCTAATTAAAGACGGGTAAAAGAAAAATTTATAAAATTTGTTTTATAAGAATTAAAATCATAGAATCCTTGAAAAAAATTAAATTATTGTAAATAAATGTGATGAGTAATATAGCAGACTACAAATTTAAGAGAAATTCATTTATAAACAAAAAATAAAATAACTAAAACCCACATATTCAAAAAGGATAAAAAAATTTAAAATAAATTTTAAAGAATTATAAATATCATAAGAGTTGAAAAATATTTTGGTTTCTAATTATGAAAATAAGATCATTGGCTGGAAGATAAATATGGATATGGAATAAAAAATTCCACTTACAAGTATATTAATTTTGCTAAGAAATATTTCATTATTAATGATGAGATGGATCCAAGAAGAATATTTTTATGAGAAAAATTAAATTAAATATATCAATGAGAAAACATCATATATAATATGGAAATAGTAGTATAGAGAAACATTAAATAGATTAATCATGGAGAGTACTTTAGGATTCAATTAAAGTAAATTGAGTCGAAGAAACCCTTACCATAAGTCTCGGTTTTCTTGGTGAAGAAATGTTACATCAAAAATAAAAAAAATTAAGGTTATTAAAAAATTTATGTAGAACTATATTTATGTATAGTTAATTTTTTATACCAATTTATAATTACTTGTCCGTATTTATTGTATAATATTTTCTTTATACAACCTTTTGGGTTGTCGTATAAATTCCTCCAAAGCAACTTCAGTGTATTAACCATGGTAAAATGTGTTATATAATAGTTTCATCATCTCATAAAAATTCAAGGTACTATAAATTGGAATTTCTAAGAATTTATAATATAATATGTTAATTTTATGTTACTTTGTGGTATGATTCATAATGAAAGGAAATCTAAAATGTGGTGATTTTGCTAACATTTATCATACTAAAGGGTTTTCTAACAATATTGAGATTAAATATTAATATTAAAATAGAGAGGCCCTCCGTTTATTACATTATAATTACATAATTTTTAAGATAAACACCATAATAGTGATACAAAACCAGGATCTAAAAGATTAGTATCTTTGGAAAATTAGGAAATAATATAACACTTACATAACAAATCATAAACATTATTTAATTCCATCATATCTATCTTCATAGTGTCCCTCGTGTTTTCTTTAGTTTAAGTAGTCCCCTAAGGATATAAATTAGTTAAAGAGGTCAGATAAATGTTCGTAAGAAGATAGATAAGAATATGAATCAATATAATAAAGGTGATCATAATCATCATTATCAATACATAAGTATGGTATCATCATATTAATCATGATAGTAAGTATTAGATAAAGTCATTGAATGTGGTAATTTATAAAAAGAAAACATTGTGTCTTAGTGGTCAAATACGAAACATAGTTTTCAACTAATCTTGGATCATGTTCATGCATATTTTATATTATCTCAAGACATAAATCATGTTACATAATTCATTATAGTGAACTATAATTTTGGGCACACCCATCACATCATAAAATTTACATAATCATTATTTCCATATAGAACGTATACAAATAATTACCATAAAATATACCATTTAAAATAAATGAGTTTTATGAATATTTCATAAAGAATAAATTCATAGAAAAACATTAGGGTTCCCAAAATTTAAATATAATAACATACTTGGTATTATAATCCTCAATATTTAGTAAAGAATAAACAATCTCAATAGAATTAAATCATTTGTTTTATTAAGGAAGAGTATATCTTAAAAAAATCATTAATTTTTCATAAAACTAGAGTAGAAGCATGTATAACCTAGAGAATAAAACTGAATTAAATTAAATTATATTTAAGAAAAATTAAAGGAACAACTATATTTAAAATGGAGTGAGATTGGGAACCCCCAAAAAAAGGGAGTTGGGCTCAAGAATCCTTTGGCATTATGTATGAATTCTTTCCACACTTTATTATCATGGATAATAAAATTATATTCATTAATTAATAAATCTATAATCACTTATACATTTATTTGATTTAATATAATTTTATTATTTTATTTTATTTCCATTTTAAGGAGTTATAGAGTTAAATTTCATTGTTCTGAGGGAGTTTGTTTTCTTGGTCTTCATGATCAGTTCACTTGTATACATATATGTATGCTCATGTAAAATAAGGATAATTCAGTAGATTTTATATTAAATTCTATTTTTGAACTTATAAAATCATAAATGATATTATATATCATTTGGTAATATGATATGTGGAACAATCATTAGATAAATGGATATTGAAAATGATTTATTTTATTTTGGTGTATTTTACGATCATTATGAGCTTATATCATCATGTTTATATATATAGGATCCAAAAAATTATATAACCTATAATATGAATAATAAATATTATTTAACTATAATAATGATTTTATGACTAGCCTTGAATGAAGTAATGAAAAATTAAAATGCATCGTCCATAGTGGGGGTAAATCGATACACAACAAATGATATATTTTTTATAATAAAAGGAATATGGATGAGATTTAAAAACGAATTATACTATTAATGTAATAAAATTAATGTATATTAAATATACAATATTTATCATGACACTTGTATATGTATAGGTGATGATATGATAAGAAAGTAAATGAAATTAAAATAAATTAAATAAAAAATAAAGTGAATTTTACCACTTAATTTTCTCCTTCTTGAGAACCTTCATCGGGAAAAGTGTTCTTGTTTGGAGGAGACCAATGGATCCTGGACATAGAATACAGAATTGGTATGGGTATTGGATATAAATTGGATAATATTAAAGGTTTAGATGGTGTGGGGAGAAGTTATGGTGAGTTGTTGTATTTACAGGGCAGGAGATATGTGTTTTCCCATTATTTTAATCATTATATTATTATATTGGATCAACACTATGAATAGTTTTAGCCTTATCAAAAAAATATATATAAATAAATTAGGAAAGTTTCATATTTTTGGCTTACCTAATTTATGATCCTGACCTTTTATGGAGTTATCTTGAGCTTGAATTCAGATACTTATCACGCTTATTTAAGTATATTTGTTTGGATTTATCACTTGAGGTGTGTTTGGATGGGTTTTTTAGGAATTTTTTAGAAAAAAGGGCTAGTTCGTGGTTGGATCATAGATATGGTAAACCTGACACCCAACACAGCTAACCAAGTGAACCAAGGAAGAGAGGTTCAGACAGCTGGCACACGGTTTTCCTAATATTGTTCCCCTTCCTAGAAAATTGGGAAAACTATTTTTAGTTACCTGAAAAATTATTTTAAAACCCTTGGAACCTAGAAAACAACACCATATTTACCTTGGATTAGGACTGCATTTTTTTGGTCAATTTTAGAGCATTCTGGGGGGGGTACCAAGGCCATCCAACCTTCTTTATTCAAGATTCAATGACTGAATTGAACATATATTATTCTCCTAGTTAGTAGATTTGATCTAGTTCATTATTCTCTATTCTTTGATCATTTGGTTGATTTTATCTTCTATTTATATATATCTATACCTTTTTTGTGAGATCAATATCTATATTGATGAGATCTTGATATCCATTACCTTGATTTAGGGATTTGGATCAGGAACCTAGATCCTACGTCATTGTGCTTCTCAGATTTTGGGATTTTCCATTGAAAGAATATCCTTCAAGGAATTAAGTTATATGGTCTATATAATTCCCATAGTTGTGTATTTGATACGTATATGAAAAAGTGTACAATTTATACCATCCATTAGCAATTGATTTTCTTAAATTGGGTTAATTGGGTTGAACAATTGATTTATCAATGAATTGTTGAATTAAATGATTATTTGTAGGATTAAATATGATACTAAGCGGATTACCTATTAGTTAATAAATATGGAAATTTGATTTAGAGATATTGTGATTTTAATCTTGATAATTAATCAGGTGATTAATTTTGATATACTTAATTGTTTAATTTGAGATAATTAATTGTGAAATAATTATGTCATTTAAGATTATAATCTAGACAATTAAATTGGAGATTAATTAGAAAAAATTATAATTATAATTGGATGATTAATTAGTTAAAATTAATTAGGGGATTTGAATTGATATATTGGTTAATTGATTATTGAATTATTAAATGGGATTAAGGCATTTAGTAAATTGTTGTGTTAACTAATGGATTGGATGTATTTAACTAATTTTTGGACTAGTAATGGAATTGAGGTAGATAATTAATTATGAATTAATTATGTGTGAATTAATGGGAACATATTCATTCTAAATTAAAGAGTATAAATGGTAACATGCTCATCATTCTTATAAGTAAGGAGAATGTTAACATGGTAATTCTATTGAGGGGTAAGAATGACAACATGGAAATATTACTTATGAGTAATGAGAATGGGATCATTTTCATTCTATTGTGAAGTATGCAAGCTAACATGGTCATACTAATTATTAATTTTTGATATTGGTATCATTGGCATTGTGGCTTATAAATGTGAAATTAACAGATGGAAATAATGGAACTCCGAGTTATGGCCTCACACGTGAATATTTTAAACATCGAAATGATTTTTATCAGGTATTGAGCTATCATACTACCTATTAATATATATAGATACATGAACAAGAATGAATTATGATATGATATTACCTAGGGAACACTTTAGAATCTTGAATGAGATGATGTTATTATTGATATACGAGTATCCCCGATAACCCTATATTTAATAAGACTAAATGAAGAAATAATGATAATGTGATAAAATTTTATTTATCTATCACCTTATAATCCTTATATGACTTCAAAAATAACCTATTAACTAGATTTTTTTCCACACTAATGGTGGTTGCCAAAAAAATAATGTACTCACATCCAACTAAGCCTTCCTGATCGGTACTTGAGTAGATTATATTATTACCGGATAGGATAAGGGAAAATGTGCTGGGATAGATTACTAATTTGGATGGATCTTGGATGACGGGATTGGGCATTATCTGGAACCCGCATGGGGAGTCTTAGTGTCTTTACTTTCAGTTTCATTAAAGACAATTGGCACATATATCGCCATAGAATATTTTCCCTTACAATTGATTGTTGTATTTCTGATTATTGTTATCAAATAACATTGTTACTATTTATGATTTGCATATTATTCCACTATTTTTTATCTATTTCAGCTAGTGTTTCATTCTAATAATAAAAAGGTATAATCTCCCCATGACTGACTTACCAGACCCTCATTACGAGTTATCATCCTCTAGCGTACATGGTGGTGCAAATGAGGTCTAGTGATTGATCGACTCGGGGAACTATTTCATGGCACCTAGGTCAAGATATTAAAACATTGTATAAGAGGGGTTTTCATTCTTATTAATTTTTCATGCTTTTTGGGGAAAGTTAGACAGAATACTAGGATGAGTTGGGGCTAGGTAATGAGGTTGTGAATGGGAGTTTTAGACTCCTGTAAAAAGGAAAACTGGAGTATTAAGGGTGGGATTGTTGTTATTACAATTTTATTTTTGTGTTAAATATTATTTCACCTTAGGTGAAACACTGTGGTGTGATGTGAATATTAGTTATGATATTTTTTTGCATTTATTTGTGTATTTTAATGACATGAGAGTTGAGTCTCCATGCATCATTCTCGGCACTCAGTATTATTTTATGACATGCATCAGCTAAGGCATCCATAGGAAAAAGAGTTATGGTTATGTTGTTTAACTTGAACTATTTCTTTATTGTGACATTGAAATGAATAATTGTGCCTAAAATGATTTGAAATTGGTTGTAAAAACTAGGCCTAAATAGAATAATTGGGTGTCAAAATGAGAAAAGCGATTATGACAGTGTGTTTACCATTGTTAACCAAAACATAAGAGTAATATTTTTAAGTGAAGTGGTAGTCCCTTAGTTTGACCATGTGATGACAGGTGGGAAAGGACATGTTGTAACATATTATGATTAATACTCTAATGTAAATTATATGAGGTTGTTTTCTAAAACCTAAGATATGTGTTTGGAATTATTGAGAGTATGCCTCCATGACACTTGTTGAGGGGACAAAAAAGGGGAATGGCTGGTAATAGACCTCTAGTTAGAGAAACTAAGGAAATACTGGTTCTAGATAAAGATAAAGGGGATCAGTTTGAGGATAAAATTTTTAATTTCATGAAATTATTGGAAAGAGACTCAGGGTAGGTTGTGAAAAGCATCTCTGAGTTGAAAATGGAGTTTTAGTTGTATCATTGTTTTACTTTTACAATAGAGGGTGGGACTACAAGAGCTTAATTCTGGTTTTAGTCCACTAGGATTGTACATTACCATTTGGAGACTCCTATTAAAATAATGTTCAATTTGGGTTCTTAGATTATTTGTGGATCAACAGTGAACTATTTGGACATTCAGGCGTGAATTAGAAAAATAAAAGTATGAAATGGAAGAACTTTTTTGGAGAGGTTATTGGGGAACATTTATCCCTAGATGTTGATATAAGAGAATGTGGTTGCGTTCATGAATCTAAACTAGAGGATAATGTCACGTATGGACTATGATTGACATTTCATAGATCTATAATGATTTTCTCAAATTTTAATAGTAGAGGAGGTCGATGTGAAGAGATTATTTCAAGATGGACATAAGTGTGATATTAAGTACTAGGTGAATATCTTTAGGCTGAAGATGTTTTCAAATGTGGCATATGAACGTCTTATTTTTTAAGGTACCTTGTGGGAGGCTTCCAGAGCTGGATAGGTAGTTGTTACTGAATTATTTGGAGGTGCGACTTCTGAGAGAAGGAAGCACATTTATGATAACATTATCCAGGGCATGAGAAACTGATTAGTCTGACAAGAGGTTTGGTTGGACAGGACATTGCTGGTGTGATCTGTCATAATAGTGGTTGGTCATAACACTATAATCAGCATTGTTCCCAACCACTAGTATAGTTCCCATATTATGGTAGTATGGGGCATCTACAGATGTTCTACACGTTAAATTGATGGACTTGTACTAAAGGAGTATCTGGGCAGAGTTAGAGTATGGGAATAAGATCTTATACACCATATCGGGCTCAGAGTTGGAGTTCTATGGGCCAATGAGGTAGAGGTAGTGCATGTGGTTCTTCTGGACATGAGTGCCTGCATCAATAGATAGTATATACTCAAGAGAGTTAGAAAACATCATAGGGAAGAGGGTCATCACAGTTATATTCAGTACATCCTATACTAGTTGATACTGAGGATGGACCATCGACAGTTAGAGGTGCAAGTCTTGTAGCTTCTACTTATCTAGGGACATGTTTTATAATGGGGAATCTCATTCCTTTATATCTATGAAACTTGTTAATGGTATGATCATGGAGGTGGATTTTTCATGTGAGAAAATAATTTCAGATACATATTTGGGTGTATGGTCTACAGACATATATTTTTGTAGAGGATGTTTTTCTTGAGATCAGGGAGTTTCATTTTATATGGGATCTCTATATTCATGACATGTCAGGCTAAAGCCTAATTATTGGTATAGACAGGATAGTCACATACAAATGACACATCAACTGTTACCATAAGAGAGTTATGTTTACATATCCAAAGGTTGATCCGTACATTCCCTAAGTGGAGTGGTATATCTAGGTAGGCAAAGTAAGGCTAATTACATAGCAACTGGGTGAGCTCACAACCCAATATTCTAGTCTATTACTGGATGATGGGGGTGTTAGGAAATATTTACTTCCATTAGTAGTGAAATTATTTCAGGATGTATTTCCTGAAGAATTTTCAGGGCTAACACCTAAGAGAGATGTGAATTTTACTATTCATCTCATAATGACGGATAATCCAATATCAATTCCAACATACAGAATTGAACCTCTAGAGCATCAAATATCACAAGTATCAATTAGAGGAGTTAAAGGATAAAGGATTTATTTATTCAATTATGTCTCCTTGGGGATCACTTGTTTTTTTTTTGAAATATGGATGATACAAGTTTATGTTTGTGTGTCGATTACCAAAAGATGAATAAGATGGCATTCAAGAATAGTTATCCTCTTCTTCATATCAATGACCTTTTTCATGAGTTAATGGGGGATTATATATTCTCAAAGATCGAATTGATATCAGGCTATCATCAGTTGAGAGTTCTGACTTTTTCTATAATGAGGAATGCTTTCAAAAGCAGGTATGTACTTTTTTAATTTTTTGAAATTCCATTTGGATTGAGAAATGATCCAACAATTTTTAGGGTTTTTATGAATGTTATCATTCACATGTACTGGAAACTATTTGTTTTAGTATTCATTGATGATATCTTGGTGTACTAAAATACTCATGATGATCATGACCCACAGCTTGAAATCATGCTGAGTATACTGAGAGAGGAATAGATATACAACATGATATATAAGTGTTAGTTTTGGATTGATAAGGTATGCGTTTTGGTCACATCATCTCATAGGATGGTGTGATAGTGGACAAATATAAGGTTCAAGAAATGGTTTTATGGGAGCATCCCAATGATTTTTTTGATATCTGAATATTTTTGGGATTAACTGGATATTACATGAGATTTATACATGACTTTTTCCCTTTGGAAGCACCTCTTTTGGAATTTACCAATAAGCGGATAAAGATTGAGGTGATTGAGGAATGTGAGTGTTTTTTTATGTTGATGAAGTGTATGATGACAAAAAAATTGATCCTACCTAATTATGGTGAAGAGTACATGGTTTATTATGACGCTTAAGGGATCAAACATAGAGTTGTGTTGATGGAAGGATATAAATCTAAGGTATAGGGGTTTCATGAGTTGAAGCCTCCAGAACGAAACTACTCTACACATGATCTTGAGTTAAAAGTAGTTGTATATTCTCTTAAGTTTCAGTGACTCTATGTTTTGGGAGAATAAATTATAGTTCATATAGATAAAAAGATCGTTAGGTATATATTCTCACATTATTATTTGAATCTTCAGTAGTGGATAAGGATAGAATATATGAATTCATTTGATTTTGAACTAGAATATATTTATGTGAATGAGATATAATGGATGAATCATTGATTAAGAAAACTCAGACTCAGGTATTTCAGGAGTCGAGAGTAGAGTGGAATACGATGACCTTCCTAGATGAAATTCATGTGGTGGTTTAAGAGATCAAGAGTAGATGACTCTGGTTTTAACAACAGTGGAGTCGACACTATTGAAATGTATTAGGGATAGAAAATATGAGGATATAAAATGCTTAGCCTTGAAGTAATTATTTGAATGTGGGGTGACATCTTTAGAATGGTTGATAGATAAAGATGAGGTCATCTCTGTCAGGAATCAAGTTGTGGTGCCTACAAGCATGCGAGAGGAGATAATATGAGAATTTCCTTCCTCAAAAACAATGGTGCATCTAGCTGTAACCAAAATTTACTGTGACCTACGATGACAAAATTCGATGTTAATGAATGAAAAAGGAGATAGCAGGGTTTGTGACAAGATTTTTTGCCTTTATGTAGGTAAATGTCAAGCATCAATGACCTGGAGGATTACTACAGTTATTGACTATTCCAGAATGGGAGTGGGATGTTGTGACATTTGACTTTGTGGTAGGTCATCTAAAGACTCTTTATAAGAATGATGTTATTTGGGTAATTGTGGATCGACTAAAAAAGGTAGAACATTTATTTCCTATAAGAAAAACCATTAAAGTAGAGCATATGGGAGAATTGTATGTAGGGAAATAGTTTGTCATCATAGGATGCCATAGATTATAGTTTCATATCATGATTAATTCATTTATTCACACTTATGTTAGGTCTCGCTGAAATCCCTTGGTATACATCTCTTATTTAGTTTGGATTTCTACCCATAGAAAGATGTGCAATCATAACATACTATATAGGATCTTTATGATATGTTGTGGGCATTTGAGCTTGTCTTTGGTGGGTCATGGGAGAAGAAATTGACATTTCTGGGTCTTTTCCTATAATAATAATTATCAGGAAACTATAAAGATGGCACCATATGAGGATCATTTTGGTAGGACATGTAGATCACCCCTATGCTAGATGGAAGCAGGGGAGTCAAAGTTATTGGGACTTAGAATTTTGTAGAAGACCTCATAGTAGGGGTATTTGATTCAATAAATATAGATATGGATTAGTATTGGAAGAATTCATATGATGATAGACAAAGAAAACCCTTAGAGTACACATACGGTGATTATGTATTCATATAGTTGTCAACTAGGTTGGTTAACCAAAGGATACAGAGGCAAGTCACGTTAGAGGCCATGTTTGTTGTACCATTTGAGGTAGTGGAGAGAATCAAGTTTGTGGTGTACTGATTAGATCTTCCACAGAAATATGCTTCCACTCATGAGGTATTCCATCGGTCAAAAATACATTAATATCTCCTCAAACATTCTTATGTGATCGATTTGGATGAGGATGACATTGATATAGATGCGTCCTTCAAGAAGCATGTGATATGTGGGATAAATCATAGTGAAAAGCTGATTCAGGGAAATATTGTTCTTATTGTTTGTGTGTCATAGAAACATGGACATGTTCAAGAGGAAGAATGGGAATTGAGGTAGATATAAGGGCTCAATGGCCAGATATTTTTGGAATATAATCCTAGAATGGCTTTGAAGTGCATCTCGGGGATAAGATGTTATATGGTTGGGAGATTTTATGATCTTTACCTTTTATAAAGTTATATAGTGCTTGAATTCATGTAAATTTCATGTTTATTTACATACTTTTTTGGAGATATGACTTGGGGTGTGTTTGGGTGGATTTATAAGAAATTATGAGAAAAATGGTCTGTACATAGTTGGTACATGGTTAGGGTAAACTATGAACCCTACCCAGATAACTGTGTGAATGAATGCAGGGAGGTTCGCACGGCTGGTGCATGATTTACAAAACCATACACCCAATCCCAGGTACCCACGCAACCATGGAATGTGAGGTCCATATGGTTGGTGAATGGATTTCTTAATGGTGTGCATAATTTTCAATTACTAGAAATATTATTTTAAAATTCCATGAACCCTAAAAACACTACCTTGTCGATCATGGATTGGGAATGAATTTTTTAGGAAAATAATTCATCTTTTTTGAGGGGTTCCAAGGTTACCTGGCCTTTTTTCATAATGATTCAACACCTAAATCTAAGATTCCCACTTCACCTGATTTGTGGAGCTCACCCCGATGAGTATCCTGTTCATTATTATCACTTCCATGATCTTTTGGTGATTATGTCCTCTACTTTTTTAGATCTAAACCTTTTTGGTGATATCAAGATCTAAATTAATAATATCTTGATATCCTTTACCTTGATTTAGGTATTTAGATAAAGAACCCAGATTTGGGTCATTTTTCTACAATGATTTTGGTAATTTCCATTGAATGAAAATCTGTCAATTAATTGATGTAGGTGGTCTAAAATAAAATTCCTATAGACATTGATTTAATATAAATATGAAAAATTGTAGAATATCAAAAATACATTATCAATTTATCTTCTTAAATTGTGTTAATTAGTTTGAAAAACTAATTTATTGAAGTATGTTTTAATTAAATGATTATTTGAGCAATTAATCATGCGATTAAGGGGATTTCCTATTAGATAATTAATTTGGGAAATTTATTTCTAGATTTAGGGATTGTAATCTATATAATTAATCATGGGATTAATTATGAGATATCAAATTGGTTAAGTTTAGATAATTAATTATGAATCAATTATGTTATTTGTGATTATGATCTAGATAATTAATTGTGCGATTAATTTTGAAGAGTTGATATTTAGAATGAGATAATTTATTCCAGAAAGATTATTATGGGATATGAATTGTGTAATTGGTTAATTAATTATTAAATTAATTAATTGGATTCATGAAATTTGTTAATTGTTGTGTTAACTAATGGATTTTATGTATTTAACTAATTGTTTGATAAGTAATTGAATTTATGTGGGTAATTAATTAAGAAATAATTACATGTGAATAAATTAGTACATTTTCAATCTAAATTGAGGATTATACATGGTAACATTGTTATTATACATATGAGAAAATATA